>JAQPZY010000271.1:0-93288 GCA_029931535.1 Margaritifera margaritifera | reverse complement strand
GTATTTACCGTATATCTTGGGAGGACACGATTAAATAATTAATGATTTTTTTTTTCCTGTCCCATAAACTTATGGTTTATTATTTATTTTTTTTTTTTTTTTTAATTTAAACTTTTTTCCAACTAGATCATATGTCCAGAATTAAGAACTTAAGAAACCGAAACAAGCTTGTGTTTGGATAATTTAATTAATTTGCGGCCCCCCCCCCCCCCAGCACTTCATGTTACAATAAGGTAGGTAAATTTAAGTTTTATTTGATTAATAAACTGAAAGAATACTAACTCTTGTACTGTTCTTATTTATTCCTCTTTTTTGTTCTTCATAAGCAATTTATGTATAAAAGGACACAAACGTATCCACTTATCTCTAACGTATCCACTAACACGACATGGTCTCGGTAATGTAGTAGTTTCCGGTCGTGTGTATAGATTATGTCCGTGGTAACAACATTGACAACATTATTTGATTGACGTGAATATAGATAAACAAAATCATGTTGGGGCTGTGTCCTAAGAAAGTTTGAATACCGGGTATATTATCAAACTGAAAATTGGAATTCCAGCAAAATCACAAACCAATAGAAATAGAGAGAGAAACCGATAAATAACCGATTGCTTGAAGGCATCAGCAATTCACGCATTGCTCCGGGTGGTATGGTGCAAAATAACCAAGCGTGTATTATATCCAGGTTAACAATGTAATAATATTTCGCAAATAAAAATCATTATTAGTAAATACATCTACTGTGAGTGAAAATGACAACATTTTTGCTAGCATGGGTTTACCTGTTACAAAAAAAATATTCTTAAAGACAATTAATGCTGTGTATGATGTTCCACGCATGTATTTACCATGCAAACCATCAATTATAATGACAGGTGGCAAACAATAGATGCTTGGGTGGTGAATAAACACACCTGGTAGGCGACTTCGGCTATTCAAATACCAAAGATTATTTTATTACAAAGCAAGGCCGACCCCGGAAGGCCGACTTTGGATTCTTTCAAAGTATGCAGATTTTTTTATATTCAGAGTAGGCCGACCTAGGGAAGCCGACTCTGGTTTCTTCTTTACCGGTATTCACAGCAATTTCGAAAATAAAATGAAAACAATTGAACAGTTTGAATGGAAAACTTATCACACTCTGTTACAATCAAAGTGACTCCTCACATTCATTGTTACCGTACTATTTTAGCATATATATATGGGGAATACAAAATAAACCAAAATAAACCACATTATACAATCTCAGCTCGTGATGGATAAGTTTTGTAGTAAGATTACTCAAGTAGCGAAGATGCTTTGCCTCTTGCATGGAAGAAAAATCCTTTGCATAAAAATTCACCTACGAGGCCCCCCATAGGTCGACCAAGGAAAGCGTGCTAGAGAGGAGGAAGTGTGATGTCAAGGAAAATGAACCCAGCTGCAAAAAAAACAAACGAAACTGTGGATTCCCACCCAAGAGAGAGATGATGCTTGTGAAAATGATGCTGTCAGGCGAGGGCATTGCAAAGCGTTTCACCCTAAAGCAAAAACAGGAAAGTAGTTAGTAGTTAACTTTTCATGGGATTAGAGTAACAGCAAGACATTTCAAAATCCCTAAATCAAACAAATCGGCAATTGGTCGGAAAAAAGATTTCTCCCAACAACCTGAATGAATGGGGACATATACCCAAGGAGTGGGAGACCAGTATCCTATGGCGATGATTTAGATGGAAAAAATAGCAAAAGTGGGTTCTCATACAACGAGATCTGCAGATCCCCGTCAGCGTGGACACTATCTGTGCTTATGCCATTAGAATTGGTGTCAGCTGAACGTCCACACATTGAACTTTCAAGCCAGTAGGAACTGGGCGACCGGATTTTTAAAGCGGCATAATTTTGTGACTTCGGGCACGGACATCGATGGCCCAGCGTCTCCCAGAAGATTTGGAGGAGAAAATAAAATCATTCCACGAATTTGTGAAGGCCAAAAGAGAAGAAGATGATTTCGAAGACAATATGATAATTAACATGGATGAAACTCCAATTTACTTTTATCTCGTTCCTGGACTGACTGTGGATAAGAAGGGGTTAAAAGTGTGAGAATTCGCACGCCTGGTGCAGATAAAAAGCATTTAACTTTAGTCCTTGCAGTTTCTGCAGCAGGGGATGTGTTGCATCCAATGATAATTTTTCGCGGCGTGAGGGAGCTAAAGGATATTAAGGTACCGAAAGGATGGATCGAACGCGTGCAGGAGAAGGGTTGGGTGATGACGAAGTGATGCTGCAGTGGATTAAAGAGATCTATCTTAAGTACAACCGGAAAGGAACGATCTCTTTTGTTATGGATTCATTTCGGTCGCATATTACGGATGATGCAAAGTATGCTTTGAGACGGGGTAACGCGGTGCCTGCAGTTATCCCGGGTGGATGCACCTCCAAGCTGCAGCCACTAGACATCAGTATTAACAAGCCAGTAAAGTCCGACATGAAGAAAAGCTTGTCAAACTTTATTCGAAAAGCAGCAGAGGGTCCTTTCAAAGCAAAATGACAACACATCTCGTATTAAGAGTGCAAACAAACAAACAGTTGTGGATTGGATTGTGAAAGCAGTCGAAAATCGCTTCAGGACAAGCCAGATCTGATAAGAAAATTGTTATAAAGTGTGCGGTATTAACAATAACTTGAATGGTTGCGAGGACAATGTGATAAGAAATTCTGAATGTGTTGAAACTGTCAGCGACCAGTGAAATGACGAGTTTGATGGGTTTGAGCCTCTGAGGATGGTCGAGTTGGCAATTAAGAATTTGGACAGCTTGAAGGATTTTAATTAAATATAGTACCGGTATGCATGTCTGTTCAGCGGTTTTTTGGATTATGTTCAGTGATCATTGTTGTATAAACTAAAAAAGGTTTTGGGTTTCGGAATTAGCATGTTTATCTTTCATTTTGTACCTTCACTATCTAGCTCAGTAGCTTTCATCCGTAAATCTCTCTCTCTCTCTCCTCATTATTTTACTTAAGTTATACTTTCTCCTGTGTTCATTAGAAGTCATATGGCCTATTTTATTACAAAGCAAGCAGACCCTGGAAGCCGACTTTGGATTCTTTTAAGTGTGCAGATTTTTTATATACAAAGTCGGCCGAGCAAGGGAAGCCGGCTTTGATTTCTTTTTAGCAGTATTCACTGAACCGGCGTCAATTGTGCGGCATGATCACAGGAAGTTCAAATAAATTCTGTCAGCTTAATATAGGGACTCTACTTGGCACTGAAACAATGAACAAGTATCAACTTTGCGGCTCGATCATAGGGTTACGAAAACAAAGTGAGCTCGATCAAAGGGTTGGGAAAACAAAGTGAGGCTGCCTTTACAAGCTAAAGGGTTTGCACTGGCAGATAACTGAGGAAATATTACTTGGGAATTAGATCTGGCTTATGAATAAGCAAATATAAATCAACTCAAAACTTTTACTGCATCAAACAGTGTTTAAACAGTAAAACAAATTATAATACAAGTACAGGTTGCTCCGACTTGCACGTATTTTGTACGTAGTGCAAACATCTAGTCTCCTATATTGCCCATAGATTTATCAAAATTTGTTCTTCAAAAGTTTGCAGTTAAGAAGAAAAGTGTAAACAAACAACACTGACAGCGGTTTTTATTTTATTTATGTAATAAAATATAAGTTTGAGTGCATTTCTTTTACAAGCTAAGCTATCGATATTATGATTCAAAAGGTGTCCCACAACTTACGACTCGAAAAAAACGATCTGTCCCAGAACTTACAGTGCACAAAAAATTACTTTAAAAATAAATTGATGGTGTCCCAAGATATACGGTGTCCCAAGATAGACGGTAAATACGGGTAGATATGACCACCCTTACTGAATGTCAACCATATATTTTTCTTAGGTCCTATGCAGCAGTTTTGAGTGTGTGTCAAAGCACATACCTCCAGGGGAGGGGTTTCAGGATGCTAACCTAGTAAATATCATTTACGCTTCATTGGCTAGGGTTAAGTTAAGGTTTTTGGCATAGTATATTGATGCACCTTGATAAATTCTACCAATTTGCATAAGCAGTGCTGTCATCAGAAATGGTGAAACTACCTGGACTTCACATTGGATATCAACAGCAATTCAATTCACATGTAGACAATCATTTTAGGAAAGCATCAAAGCAACTATCTGTCTTGAAACATATTGGTTAGAAATTAGTTAAACTTAACAAACTAACTATCTTCCATACATTTATCCTTTCAATTTCAACTTCTGTCCCTTAGCCTGGCATTTCTGCCGTCACATGAACATTGCTAAACTTGAAAAAAAGAGCATTATAATGACTTGATACAAAATATGTTAATATTGATTTTGCATTATGTTATTTTAAAGCACTGCTTTTACAATCTGCATCACAAGCTAGTATAATTGTCCACCCCTACAAGCAAAATTTTACTGGATGAAAGGTACAGGCTTTGAATAACTTGGAGTGACAGCCATTTGTACATAGTTCATACATCAATAAATAGCATGATTAACTATACTGGTGAAGCCTCAAGCGCAAGGCATACAGCATGCAGTCCATTCACTTAATTACTGTACTCATATTCAGGTGTACAATACATAGTTAACTTAATTAGGGTAATATATCACAATATACAATGTATAATCATTAATCGGGAAAGTTTATCACTGACGAAATATATTTATTTATGCGTCAATGTGCATCGTCAAAAGGTCGTTCTGAGTAGGCTAGAATATATATATATATATATATATATATATATATATATATATATATATATATATAGGTTTATTATGGATGAATAAATGGGATCACAAACACAAATGCTAAACCCATGTTAGTAAAACATACAATTTAGGTCACAGTGACCTTTTGTTTTAAGAGTGTTGTGGTATAAGAGATGAATCCAGTTATCAAAGTTTCATGACTGGAACATAAACAGCACCCAATAAATGAACTTGTAACACAAAACTTGCAAAAAGTCACTGTCGCATGAAATACGGTTCACATGGGCCTCTTTTGCAAATTGGTAGAATTTATCAAGGTGCATCAATATACTATGCCAAAAACCTTAACTTAACCCTAGCCAATGAAGCGTAAATGATATTTACTAGGTTAGCATCCTGAAACCCCTCCCCTGGAGGTATGTGCTTTGACACACACTCAAAACTGCTGCATAGGACCTAAGAAAAATATATGGTTGACATTCAGTAAGGGTGGTCATATCTACCCGTATTTACCGTCTATCTTGGGACACCGTATATCTTGGGACACCATCAATTTATTTTTAAAGTAATTTTTTGTGCACTGTAAGTTCTGGGACAGATCGTTTTTTTCGAGTCGTAAGTTGTGGGACACCTTTTGAATCATAATATCGATAGCTTAGCTTGTAAAAGAAATGCACTCAAACTTATATTTTATTACATAAATAAAATAAAAACCGCTGTCAGTGTTGTTTGTTTACACTTTTCTTCTTAACTGCAAACTTTTGAAGAACAAATTTTGATAAATCTATGGGCAATATAGGAGACTAGATGTTTGCACTACGTACAAAATACGTGCAAGTCGGAGCAACCTGTACTTGTATTATAATTTGTTTTACTGTTTAAACACTGTTTGATGCAGTAAAAGTTTTGAGTTGATTTATATTTGCTTTTTCATAAGCCAGATCTAATTCCCAAGTAATATTTCCTCAGTTATCTGCCAGTGCAAACCCTTTAGCTTGTAAAGGCAGCCTCACTTTGTTTTCCCAACCCTTTGATCGAGCTCACTTTGTTTTCGTAACCCTTTGATCGAGCCGCAAAGTTGATACTTGTTCATTGTTCAGTGCCAAGTAGAGTCCTATATTAAGCTGACAGAATTTATTTGAACTTCCTGTGATCATGCCGCACAATTGACGCCGGTTCAGTGAATACTGCTAAAAAGAAATCAAAGCCGGCTTCCCTTGCTCGGCCGACTTTGTATATAAAAAATCTGCACACTTAAAAGAATCCAAAGTCGGCTTCCAGGGTCTGCTTGCTTTGTAATAAAATAGGCCATATGACTTCTAATGAACACAGGAGAAAGTATAACTTAAGTAAAATATGTGGAGAGAGAGAGAGAGATTTACGGATGAAAGCTACTGAGCTAGATAGTGAAGGTACAAAATGAAAGATAAACATGCTAATTCCGAAACCCAAAACCTTTTTATTTATACAACAATGATCACTGAACATAATCCAAAAACCGCTGAACAGACATGCATACCGGTACTATATTTAATTAAAATCCTTCAAGCTGTCCAAATTCTTAATTGCCAACTCGACCTCCTCAGGCTCAAACCCATCAAACTCGTCATTTTCACTGTCGCTGACAGTTTCAACACATTCAGTATTTCTTATCACATTGTCCTCGCAACCATTCAAGTTATTGTTAATACCGCACACTTTAAACAATTTTCTTATCAGATCTGGCTTGTCCTGAAGCGATTTTCGACTGCTTTCACAATCCAATCCACAACTGTTTGTTTGTTTGCACTCTTAATACGAGAAGTGTTGTCATTTTGCTTTGAAAGACCCTCTGCTGCTTTTCGAATAAAGTTTGACAAGCTTTTCCTCATGTCGGACTTTACTGGCTTGTTAATACTGATGTCTAGTGGCTGCAGCTTGGAGGTGCATCCACCCGGGATAACTGCAGGCACCGCGTTACCCCTTCTCAAAGCCTTCTTTGCATCATCCGTAATATGCGCCCGAAATGAATCCATCACCAAAAGAGATCGTTCCTTTCCGGTGTACTTAAGATAGATCTCTTTAATCCACTGCAGCATCACTTCTTCATCAACCCAACCCTTCTCCTGCACGCGTTCGATCCATCCTTTCGGTACCTTAATATCCTTTAGCTCCCTCACGCCGCGAAAAATTATCATTGGATGCAACACATCCCCTGCTGCAGAAACTGCAAGGACTAAAGTTAAATGCTTTTTATCTGCACCAGTCGTGCGAATTCTCACACTTTTAACCCCCTTCTTATCAACAGTCCGTCCAGGAACGAGATCAAAGTACATTGGAGTTTCATCCATGTTAATGATCATATTGTCTTCGAAATCATCTTCTTCTCTTTTGGCCTTCACAAATTCGTGGAATGATTTTATTTTCTCCTCCAAATCTTCTGGGAGACGCTGGGCCATCGATGTCCGTGCCCGAAGCACAAAATTATGCCGCTTTAAAAATCCGGTCGCCCAGTTCCTACTGGCTTGAAAGTCAATGTGTGGACGTTCAGCTGACACCAATTCTTTGGCATAAGCACAGATAGTGTCCACGCTGACGGGGATCTGCAGATCTCGTTGGATGAGAACCCACTTTGCTATTTTTCCATCTAAATCATCGCCATAGGATACTGGTCTCCCACTCCTTGGTATATGTCCCCATTCATTCAGTTGTTGGGAGAAATCTTTTTTCGACCAATTGCCGATTGTTGATTTAGGGATTTTGAAATGTCTTGCTGTTACTCTAATCCCATGAAAAGTTAACTACTTCCTGTTTTTGCTTTAGGGTGAAACGCTTGCAATGCCCTCGCCTGACAGCATCATTTTCACAAGCATCATCTCTCTCTTGGGTGGAATCCACAGTTTCGTGTTTTTTTTGCAGCTGGTTCATTTTCCTTGACATCACACTCCTCCTCTCTAGCACGCTTTCTTGGTCGACCTATGGGCCTCGTAGGTGAATTTTTAGGCAAAGGATTTTCTTTCCATGCAAGAGGCAAAGCATCTTCGCTACTTGAGTATCTTACTACAAACTTATCCATCACGGCTGAGATGTATAATGTGGTTTATTTTGTTTTATTTGTATTCCCCTTTATATATGCTAAAATAGTACGGTAACAATGAATGTGAGGAGTCACTTTTATTGTAACAGTGTGTGATAAGTTTTCCATTCAAACTGTTCCATTGTTTCAATTTATTTTCGAAATTGCTGTGAATACCGGTAAAAAGAAACCAGAGTCGGCTTCCCTAGGTCGGCCTACTCTGTATATAAAAAATCTGCATACTTGAAAGAATCCAAAGTCGGCTTCCGGGGTCGGCTTGCTTTGTAATAAAATAATCTTTGTATTTGATAGCCGAAGTCTCTACCAGGTGTGTTTATTCACCACCCAAGCATCTATTGTTTGCCACCTGTCATTATAATTGATGTTTGCAGGGTAAATACATGCGTGGAACATCATACACAGCATTAATTGTCTTTAAGAATATTTTTTTTGTAACAGGGTAACCCATGCTAGCAAAAATGTTGTCATTTTCACTCACAGTTAATGTATTTACTAATAATGATTTTTATTTGCGAAATATTATTACATTGTTAACCTGGATATAATACACTCTTGGTTATTTTGCACCATACACCGGATCATGCGTGAATTGCTGATGCCTTCAAGCAATCGGTTATTTATCGGTCTCTCTCTCTTTCTATTGTTTGTGATTTTGCTGGATCCAATTTTCAGTTTGATAATATACCGGTATTCAAACTTCTTAGGACAGCCAAACATGATTTGTTTATCTATATTCACGTCAATAAAATAATGTGTCAATGTTGTTACCGGACATAATCTATACACACGACCGGTACTCTACATTACCAGACCATGTCGTGTTAGTGGATACGTTAGTGATAGTGGATACGTTTGTGTCTTTTATACATAAATTGCTTATGAAGAACAAAAAAGAGGAATAAATAAGAACAGTACAAGGTTAGTTTCTTTCAGTTTATTATCAAATAAACGTTAAATTTACCTACCTTATTGTAACATGAAGTGCTGGGGGGGGGGGGCAGCAAATTAAACACAATTTGTTTCGGTTCTTAAGTTCTGGGACATATGATCTAGTTGGAAAAAAGTTTAACCATAAGTTATGGGACAGGAAAAAAATCATTTATTTTATCTTGTCCCAAGATATACGGTAAATACGGTATATATATATATATATATATATATATATATATATATATATATATATATATATATATATATATATATATATATAGTTAATTAAAAGTATATTTCAACTTAAATATATCTAAAACTGTGTATATTTATAAGATCCAATATTATAGTTTGTAATTACTATTTACTAGTTTATATCTGGGAATGAAAACACTGCATGAGTATAACTACGTGCAGAATAAATACTGTTATTATCATCAAGAAGTTACCTTACTTTTATCAGTATGTGAAAAAACAGCCATAAACTAATTTATACATATTCGTGTATTTTCCTGAAGCAATTATCTCAGCACCATGTATGAAATTATATTTTGATATACTTGCAAATATTTAATTATATGTTTACAAGGATTACAATATGACTATGTCATATTTTATTGCCCTCATCCATCCTGAAAGCAATGGTATAACATTATGAAGTAATGACATAATGCAGAACATATAAAAGACCTAATAATGAATCCTGATGCATCTAATTGTATTGTTTCACATTTTATATACAGTAAGCATAACATGTTCTAACTTTTATTACATACAATGAACTATGTTTCTTGTCCATGGAGGCAGGTGCATACACTAACTGGCCACCTGCTCACAGCCAACAAATTAGTTTATGAGCTACGGAACCAGCCTGTGTGCAGTTGTATATTAAATACCATATTTAAAAGAATGAGGGCCACAAATTGGCCGAAACTAATTACCGGAAAAAATAGCGTAACTGTTCAGAAGAAGTATGTGCGTGGGCAAATTGTAGGCAAACAAAGGCTTGGACCTTAAAATATGTTAAGTTTATTGGTGTCGCAGCACAGATACTACTGGAGGAAAACAAGGAGATCTCACGGGGCCAGACCTTTATAGCAGGCACCTACAATAACATCTTTCACAAAAATGAGGCTCACAGCATATTATTTTCATCAGCATGTACTTTCTTTCCTCCTCTGGTTTCAAGATAACTGCAAAGTCACATATGTGCATGCTTGAACTCCTTCGTGTTCTAATGTGTTGTTTCTCTCTGTCGCATATAGAGAGTCATTAGCTTTCAAAAACTCTAATTTTTATGTTGCTTGATACTGCTATCTATGCATTGTGCTTCTGTGCAACAATTTGTATCCTGAAAGGACATTGATGTGTGTCTCTGACACATATTTATTTTAACATAATGTTTTCTGCTGGTTCACATACTTTTAATTAACCGGTTTGACTAGAAAGTGTACAAAGCAAATAACACATGATTGGTCAAGTAGGAGGAACTCCGTCATCTACTGACATGACACGTTTGTATTAAGACATTTCTATATCACACAATGTGTTCTTTGCAGATATATATCTGCGGTAAAAATGAATGTATAACAGAGATAATAAGTTTTCAAAATATGTGTAGAATTATTCAAAGAAAAAATGCACGTACCAAATGGTTACTTTTCTAATGAAACTATTGTCAGCACTTTAGTGGTGATTAAGTTTAATGTAGGAAATAATTTAATTCGACACCATTTTAGTGAACGTTAAGAGTGAATTAAGACTGTGATACTAACGCTCATATGATATATTAAAACTGTTCCAAGACAAATGTATCAGTAAATTGCATTTGCTATTTAAAATTCTTCAACCTTGCTCCTCAGCATGTGCCACTATTAATTTGTATTGCATTAACACAAAAGCTTCTAGGACTGTTGTCAGTGTGGTGTTTGTTGTACTTGAAGCATTTCGTTCTCCCGTTTCATCATAGCTACAGACCCTTCTGCAGCTATGTTGCCCACGTTTCTCCAGGAAGGTCAGTTTGATCTTGGAAGAATTAGAATTCAGGGTGGCCCTTTGACTTTCTCAAGTTGATTAGTATTTTGGCTTTTACTAGGCCAATGCCCTCTAGTGTATAGAAATGCATGGCTGTAACAGTTTGAATATAGATGGACGAAGAAGGCCTGTTTGCCGATAGTAACTTGACTGTTATGGAAAATATGATAGTAGTACAGATTGGTGAGAGTGAACGAGTACTAGTGTGCAGATCACTACAACAGTAATGAAGCAACATCACATCATTGTTTTGTTTCTTCTGTTATTTTGTTGAAATGTCAGTGATCCATTTGATTTGTTTCTGTTTCATTATTTTCTTACCTTTACTTTATCCGTGCTTCATTTTTTTTCTTCGGTTATATCTCTTTTCCTGTCCGTTCTCTTTTTCTTCTTTTGTTACCCAGAGGGTCGTGGACTTGGTAAATATGTGCCAGATCGCCATTAATTAATGGCAATGAAGCAAAAATGCCTCAGTGTTAATGCAGAAAAGGGTACACAATTTTCTTTTTCGTCAGAATTTTAAAACTAATGCAAGAAAGCCTCACAATCTATATTTCAATGTTGAAATCTAATGTATTTCTATAATTTCAAAATACAGATCAGAAAAATGATTTAGAGCAATTCTTGCTTTAACCACGTGTACTTTTATGTGGAGCTATTTAACAATCCCAAAAGCATTATGGCTACCCTTTGGCAGTCATGAGCTCTCAGAAAAGTAGCAAGATTTATTTTCTGACACATTTTGTAATGAAAGTGGTGAAAAATGCTGCCCTATAATTCTGTAGGAGAAATTCCAATATTTTCCAACAATTTATCCACTCCAGCATTTCAACTAAATATTGCCAGCAATAACTGTTGCCAGCTATCCAGATAAATGTCACCAGCAATTCTTTTATCACCAGCAACAATACTTCTTTTGCCTGTGATACTAATGTCCTGGCAATGACTCTTCTGATTATCTTCATTAGTGATTCTTATAGAGGGGCATGCACCCATTCTAAATATGAATGGTCATCACCAAAATGGTATACAATACTACTCCTTTTTAACAAGTGTGCCTTATTCCATTACCAATTGAGAATTAGAAAAAACGATTATGATTTGCAGGTGACATTTAGTAGAACCGGTTTGTATTTTACCTAGTTTCTACCAACAGCTATTAAAGAGAGGAATATATTGCTAGAACAGGATGATTCAAATCCAACTTCATGTGATATTTAAATATAGATCTAGTTCCTCTTCTTAAAAATTGTATATGGATAGATCTAGAGTGGAATTTATATTACTAGACATAATCTTGCTACTAATCACCTTATGAATTTTTATGTATGTACATGTGGCCAACCTGAACCTGTTTCTCATTATTTAGAGTAACAAGTATTCAGCATTGAAAAACATCACAGATGAAATAACTAATCACAATACTAACGTTGCACTTTTATAAAATGATAGTCCTTTACTCTCTGATGAGGAAAACACTGATATGTTGTGTTTTTATGCAGGCAAGAATGTTATCATACAAATAGTTGTATGGAACCTTCAAATAAAGCAGATGGTCATGAATCTAATTTTTAATTTCAGAAGAAGAAGCAAAAATCGTTCAAGGATTTACAAACTATCAAAATTCCAACATTTCATTTGTGACAAATTTGTATTCACGATATTTACATAATTAAGTGTGGGACTTATCTATCCCTACTGACACCTCTCTTGGACACTTTTTGACATTACCGATATACATACCCTATATTTTATTTAACCACCATATATATTTGTTATAAGTTGCGTTAAGCTGCAAACAACATAGACCATAATCTGCCAACATATAATCCACTTGCAGATCAAGGCATGTGTTGTTTGTTCTATCGATTACTCCTAAGAAACTGCATTATGCGATGGAAGATCTGGATCTGTGTAGTTTGAAATTAGACTTGACTAATACGTGAGTATGAAGACATTTTGTTTGGACATTGCATATAACAAACTTGAAAAATATAACATTTAAACTATTTGGCCATTCGATGAAAAAATAACAAGCAAATGCTTTGCCTGCATATCAATTTTATACAAATCATTAATGGCAGCATCCTGCAATTGTGTTGGCTCTGTTGAGGAAGGTATTCTCTATAAAATATATAATTTCATAAAAAAATATATTAATGAATGCATATAAATTACAAAAATACTACCAAATAAATGGACCTAAAAGAGAACCTTGGAGAATATGATCAATTACTTATGCCAGTGTATAGAGTGAGTGAGACATAAACTTTCCTAATAATGCTAAGTTAAGTAACCTGTGATCGATAGGAAACGCTTGGAAATAATTTATTTTAAAGCATAGAAATCAGCTCTTTCACACAATCTTTCCGAATATAAAAAAGAATATTTGTTATGGTTTGATCAAAATTGTATACACTGGAAAATGTTAGAACAAAGTGTGAGAAAATTATAAAGCAAATTTTTATATGGCTTGTAGAAATAATGTATTCATGATTGTCTTCTTGCTCTGCATACAAAGTCTATATTGTTCCCCTTCTTCTTCTTATTCTTCTTCTTCATTCTTCTCTAAATTTTACTAAATTAGTGTTTCTTCTTCTTATACTGTTTAATTGGCTTCAATAGTGTGTGTGGATCTTGAAATAATTGGATACATGTATTAGCAACTGTATCATCACTTTGCACAATTTGCAGCAAATTGTCTAAGATCAAGCATTCTTCCCTGCCATATATCATTATTACTACGTGTATACATTCATACTGAATTATTATTCTCTTCCCATACCCTTTGTGTCATATATGTATATGTATAAAAAGACAACAAAAACAAAACATCTTCTATTTACTCCTAGAATCCAAATCTTACTGAACTTTTCTGAATCCCAATGAAAGAAATTCAAATTCAAAAAAGAAGAAATATTGACTGAATGCATCCATCCATTCATCTATCCAAAGAATGAAGTACAATATAGGCTGTTATATATTTATTATAGAAACAAATATATTAGAAAATATGTCATCTGATTAAATACAACAGATTTTCAAATAAATATCATTTTCTAAAAGACTTATAGTGATGCTTGACCATGCAGGATAATTTAAAAGAATGTTTACAATTGTGGGAATAAAGCTTAATCAAGAAAACATTTGATTCAAAACTGATGGACAAATCTTATCTGCAATACTTAAAAGGTCAAAGACCTGATATCCCTAATATGGCAAGCAATGCACCTCTGTTCGTTGAGCCTTGTTCTGACCATTGACTCATCAATTCCATCACTAGAATTATGTCAACACTTAACAATATATTCTTGAAGTGATATTAATATAGGAATTTTATATAAAAATTTCAAGCTATTTTTAAGTTATTTACTAATTTAACTAACTTAATCAAAGCTACTTCATTGAATATTAAACGTCTCTGGATTTCTTAAATTGATTCATATGTTCCCCAGAAGCTGTGAAAATATATGCACAATAAAGATACCAATTACAGCCATCCCTATAAAATAAAAATAATTCCCAAATTATTAAATGTATTTTGGGCTTAGAACACATTGTGCATGTTTATATATGCACAATATCTAACTGTAAATAAGTTGCACTTCCAAAAAACCCATAGACTTTCAAATTATATAACATTTACCTATATACATCATGATGATTGTTGAACTTCAGTGATGTAAATTAAACTGCAACACAATATCTCCCCTTCTTTCAGATATCACACCTGGGCTTGGAGAATCACATTAACACAGTCATGAAAAAGCACATTAAGATTATAAATATTTATTGATTTTATCACTTTGCAAGAAAAGTTAATGAAAGCTATAAGATAGATTGATTATGGAAATAATATACCATTATGTTTGCTGTCAGGTGAGAAAATTCAGAGTCCATAGTATTATATGTACATATTCTGTAATAATTCTCCATGTAGAGAGTATATCGTCATATGAATATTCTAAAAAAGGATATTTGTTCAAGGTAGGTACTGTCGCAAGTTGGCATGGACAGCAGGAGAGAGAGAGAGAGAGTGAGAGAGAGAGAGAGAGAGAGAGAGAGAGAGAGAGAGAGAGAGAGAGAGAGAGATAGAGAGAGAGAGAGAGAAAGAGAGAGAGAGATTTAAAGACAAAATGGCACAGTCCAGTCAGTTTGGTAGGGGACAACTATTTAGGTTTTCCTACATACACCTGTCCCTCGATAACTCGCGCATAACGGCGTCCAAAAACAGACAGCAGCATAAGCAAGGGCGCGATGGAATGAGGGACCACTGAAAAGTTAAGAAAAGACTAGACATAGATAATGAGAAAAGGGAAGGATGAGTTACATTGTTAAATATACGTTTAATAATCGTGTTGGGAAAAATGGTCAATAAATACCTTTCTCAAATAAACTCCTTAGCTTTTCTGTAGAAATTACACTCATTTTTAATATATTCAATCTCATTGCTTCAAGTGGTTTGAACACACATAACATGTGTATCAGTACAAATAATGTGTATTATATTACTGCTTTTTGCATGTAAATGTGGATACATTCTAGTGTTACTATTCATAACAAAACAAGATTCCTTATAAAAAAAATGAGTGACATTTATTTAGAGAATCAACAACTTCGAAACTTGACTTTATTTTCTTTTTGTTATATTAGTAACATACTGATGCGATGCTTTTACTGCAAGTTATAGCAAAATGTCTGCTCATTCTTGAGCAAACCTCTGAGTGTCAATTCAGGAAGTTTAAGTTCACTACAAACTTTGGAACGCACTTCTCTATAATGAACTTTATCTGTGAAACTAAGATTTTCATGCTCCTGGTTGCTATTGTTGATCACATTTGTGAATGAGTATGACAAACCATTGATTAATAAATTGAAATGAGTTGACTTAACACACAACCATGACTGCTAGATATTACAAAGGGTATGATTTATATGCATTTTAATTATTTTGTAATTCTACCCCTTTTTACTTAACTTGATACAACAGACTAATTAATGTGATAATACAACGTAGGTCAACTTTTAATTGATTGTAACAATGCAACCAATATTGCATCTAATTAGGTTCTAACGGAAATGCTTGCGGTCATCACTGTGACAGTCGAATGACACTTTTCATGTTTTACTACAGGAGGGTATATCGCATTTATGACGATTGCACTGGAAAAAAAAAGACGAAACTAAAACACGAATTTCACATGAGAAGACTTATTTAACTGGTATTTATTTCTTTTAAATATTGTCACCAGTTGTCATTAATATCATTTTAATTTATCAAAAGTTCATCAGATATTGCTTTTATACTGTATACTGATAATTGTTTTTTTTAAAAATATAATTTATCAAAATATATGATATTTATTAAAAGTTAAAAATTTCATGATTTTCAATCAAATTTCTGGGCACTAACCAGTTTTTGATGATAAAACAAGCAATTAATCAAAGATTTAGTAGCCAGTTTTTGATAGCAATTTTATTAATGTATTGAAAATAGGGGCTCATTTTTGAGGCAATGTTTTATACAACAAAAAGGAAGCACACCTACCTCCACTTTATAAGTGGATTTGCGAGTTGTCAGAGCGAGTAAAATGAGGGAGGGATGTACTTTCAAATGGTAAGGCTTCAGTGATCTTATTAGTCCAGCAGTTAATGAGGCCATGAATTAAGTTTTAAAGCAATTTATCGATTTTGGTATAATATATGAAACTGTGCATGGACTAAGCAGACAATGTTAGTTGATTTGAAGAGACGAAACAAGACACAAATACTTTTTCTGGCATCTTGAGATTTCAAATATTACAGTTATCACTTGGATAAATTTGTTACGCACCTGCCTTCCTGGGAATACTCAAACCTAATGTTAACAATCACACGAGTGAAAACGTTTGAGATACAATGTAATTGTGTACAGAAAATATTTAATTTTACTGATATTCCATTGGCAAGATATTATATGGAACATGTTTTTATCAAAAAATTGGATTTTCTGACCAACCTGCATTTTGCACTATGAGGGAAATAACAGGAAAAACTCAACCACTGTTACAATGCTCTGACAAAAGTTCCTCAAACCATTGTTTTAATGCTGGATGTAGTCTTTTCGATTTATGCCTGAAAATGATTTGTAGTGATTCCATATTCTCTTTATAAAGATACTTTTTACTGATTGGAGTAGAAATACAAATTTACGACTTTATGACCAGGTTATGACTTTGTGACCTTAATTTATAGTCTATATCTTTTTCTCATATTCTATCTCTATATGTTATTATGTTGCTTGACGGAATAATGTATTGATCATTTACATAGTTTAAAAACACAGTTGTTGAATCCAAAATGGAGTTTACGTACATTTGCTATTTGTTGATACAAGAGATAAAATATGTTAAACATAAGTACAATATATCAATTATATTCCTAAAACGATTTAAAATAGCAACGGTTTCTAATGTTCTAACCAGCACAAACAAAATGGTATAAAATCATTAAAGCTCACAGGGAAGGACCTCTTGCTAGCTAGTTTTCAGACTGTTTGCATTAATGTATTTTTTTGCATTTATCACAAGTACAAGTTTCAAAGGCATTGTAAATTATTATGGATAATTATGGATATACTAATATCGTTATTAAGGGCACAATCAGAAGCCCATTCTGCTTTCCACTATTATTACTAAAATCAGGGACACTGACGATGCATTTAAAGACAGTAAAATCTAAGTAGACGAGTTGTACAATTAGATTATTTACATGATTTGGGCCTGTTCTAGCTGGTTTGACAGAACTTCTTCTATAGAATCGTTTTCAAATATTTTATTGTTTAAATTAAGGGGTAACAGTCTTGTGCTTTGAATATTTGAGAATGTTCTTAATTTTACTATCACAAATATTTGTTTTCCCCGACTTTCCTTTCCTAACTTTTCGCTGTAAAACTTGATTTTCAACAGTAAAACCACTGCTAGTATCCCCAAAACGTAAAATACCAGACTGTTCTCCCCTAATTAACATTTTGGAAACCTTTGTTGAACAACAACTGTAAATTGCGGGGATAATTCAATGGTGTCATATATTCACATTGAACACTGTTGATTTTACTGCTTCCAAATTTTGCCTTCAATCAATCAAAATATGTGTACTATTGGCTGGTGTGTTAGAATATAGTGCCTTTTTCATGATTAAAAACCCTATTTACAAGTATTTGTTGCATATAAAATGTATGTACTTAGTAAAATCATTATAAACAGTTTGTGGTGTGAAAACATTTGCTAGAGCATTCAGTGAAAACTTGAAACCCTCATGCTGACAATATTCCATTGTGCTTTACCAAAGATTTGCATACATAAAATTGGGCATGATTCCTAAATTAGCTTTTTATGTGAGATCCATAAAAACATATCACTTATCACTACATTATAATACATGGATGTAATAATTCCTTTGAAAAACTAGTGGTGATCCTTATATTTTGTGCATCAGTGTTTTAACTTGTTTTCTCCTTTTCATCATCACTGTCAGGAAGAGGATCTCCCCTCTTGCCATAGGCAATCTCTGCATATTCAGTTCGGTTCTCTATGCCACGGATGACTGGCTTGCCATTCTTGGTTGTGGGTGGATCTAGCATTAAGTCAGCATACAACAGACCATCTTTGTTTGCCTGAAATAAATGAAAATGTACGCCACCCATCAATCTAAATAGGAAATGTTAATCAAACCTGATTATATACTTATGAGAGATATAAAAAGAGAGACTTAGTTTTCTTATGATACAGATTTTGCATTTAATTAATAAATATCTTCATTATCTCATGATCCATAGTCAGCAAAGCGTTGAAGTTCGTGTGGATCTTTATAGCAGACAACAATCTTTGGTCCATTTTCTTTACAATTTTATCCTTAAGGATCCTCTTCTCCATCCTTGTTAACCAAATCATAAATGCTCTGTACATAGTACTACCAATCTCACATGCAACGAGAGCGCAGTTTTCCCAGGTAGGTACCCACTAAACCCAACTCACCTTTGGAAGCAATCCAGGCAGTGTATATAAGCTCCAATTAATAGAGAGGGTAATCAGTATTTACACTGATCAATGCACACAAATTATGTGCACACTACAAGCCAAACTTCCCTGTAACTCCACAAAGCAACTTCTTTGTAAACACTGATCTGCCTTGTGAATTTGGAGAAAACTGCATAAGGCAGTATTTTCAACAGAGCTAGTGGGAGAGTTGGCATCCTCAGATTTTTTCTTGAAGAACATAAACCACACTGACTCTCCGATATGTGTACTGTTTCCTGCGAATTGTCCATGTTTTGGTGCTATTATATTTTATTTATATCAAACAATGACCAGCGAAACTTCTACCAACGACAACTAGACGCTTAAACAAACGTCTGGCATCAGATTCATTACAAAACTCCATCCAAAGAAAAGAGTGCAGTTAGATGGGGTAATACATGAATAAGAAAAGTCCTATGTGAGCCTAATATCACTCATCTCAAGTCTCTAGGCTAATATTATAGTGATAATGCAGTTAACATGATAATTAAAATGTATTTGGTTGCAATTGTGAGCATTTAACATGTTCATTTTTATATGTTTTACTTTTTCATCTTCCATCCTCTTGTTTCTATCTTTCTAGCGATTTTGTTTTGTATATTTATTTGTTCTTCAAACCTAAATTTTATGGAATCATATATGCGCATGAAATGCTGTGCCAGTCATTCCTGGTAATGCTTAAAAAATATAATTAGAATTCATACCATTGGAACATTAGATGATGTAGCCACTGCATCCTCATAAAGACTCTCTCCAGCTGCTCCTGTTTTCACATTCTTGGAATGTTCATACTCTGTTTCTGGATTGGAGTTTTGCCCCGACAGCATAGCGTTTTCATAAATATCTCCTAAAAATATTTTTAAAAATCACAGTAGACTTGCTTCTTTTTAAAAACTTTGTTTGCTTTAGCTTCATTTAGTTCCATAATTCATTCAATGTTTCATAACCCCTAATTTGAGTTCAACATATGTTTTCATAAAATGCATAATTATGCAAATGTATCATAGTTTTGTAGGTACAACTTGTATTTTGTATCGAATCCTTCAACTTTTTATACACATACATTCAAATGAGAATTGCAAATATTGCTGAATTTTTATGGAAAATAAGCTGGGATTCAAATCATATACCATTAAGTCATTCCTTTGTTGTTGTTTTATTTAAATTTATAATAAATCATTAATTTCAGATTTTACTATTTTATATCTGAATCAAGACGAGTAATTCATTATTCAAACTGCTTCAAAAAAGGACTGATATATTTTAGACATGTCAAATGACCAATGTATTGTTTCCAAAGTATATGTTTGATCAAATCTAATATGAAAAACATAAATATTTGTTAACTTTGGGTAAGTATTTTCTTGAGGGATCAAAAGAGAAAAGACAGGAAATATAATCTAACTGCTGCTAATCTTGAAGAAAAGTTTTATTCATATTACTGTGTTATGCTACTTGCTTCTTGGCAAGAGGAAGAGTCAGTGATGCATGTGATTGATTATCATTACCATATCTACTGCTGTTAATTAAGAGCAAACAAATGACCTTTACATAATCTTTAAACAATATAATTAATGAGTACTTATTTCCAAGCTGATCACTGTCACAAAGCATCAAAATATAGCGTCCACATTTTACAATAAGAGAAGCTATTTGACGTTTTCTTATCAAATACAATTATTCACCAGTACATACCAAAGCGAAGACCAGAGGCAATTGGTCAATTAGTCTGACTGTTTCTCTATAGTAAACAAATTAAAATATTAAAAACATAGCATTTTCTATCATAAACGTGGAAATCATTGAGTGAGTAAATTAAACTCTTGCATAACATATTTTTAGTGCTTGTACTGTATTTGCTTAATGTTTGATTCCTGGATGCAACTGGATTTTATTTACTGATGGTGCATATCATGGACATGTCTATGTTAATGAAATTTTGTAAAACCCCTACAAGAATTTTGCTAAAAATGTTTAACAACATACTTTGGTTAAAACTAATTTGTATTTATAATCTGTATATAAATATTTATATGTATGTTTATCTTCATAGTTTTTGTATAGACATTGGATGTTAAATGCATGCACCATTAATATTCATTATATATGGCTAACATCACATTGTTCAGTCATTGCTCTTACTGTTTTCCTTTCCCTCATTTTTCTACTGATAGTATTAATAAATGGATCTCATGTGTGGGCCTCTTGGACTCATTCCGGCCTTGACTAGAATTATCTGGACAGCAAATCTGATTTTAGCCAAAGCTTTAAGTATATTAAATTAGCATGTAACTGCATAACCATGCAGTTTTTGGCTTAATGTGACAACAGTTCTCATAATTAAAACAGGAATAAACTATTTATTCGGAGGTGTTAAATAACTATAGTCATATGACTGAACAAAAATTACAATCATCATGTAACCCTAATTTCTCTCTCTCCCTCTCGCTCGCTCTCATTTGCTAACATAATATACCATAACAGTTACTAAGAAATAC
Source organism: Margaritifera margaritifera (assembly GCA_029931535.1). NCBI lineage: Eukaryota > Metazoa > Mollusca > Bivalvia > Unionida > Margaritiferidae > Margaritifera > Margaritifera margaritifera. The sequence continues at coordinate 71,958 of JAQPZY010000271.1, read as the reverse complement.
TGCATTCACTCATAATATCAAAAGCCATGTTTAAGTTCTTTTATATTTCATTGTTATATATATATATATATATATATATATATATATATATATATATATATATATATATATATATATATATATACCAGTACAATGGGTCTATCAGTCTTGTGGTTCCATGTTTCAGATATTTGTCCTCAATTGCAAAGTTTTCTAAAATAGTGTAATAGTATTATCAGGCCATCTGGTAATAGATTAGAGTGATTTGGGTGAATTCCATTGCTTTCCAGTCCATGGTCTGACAGTGTTTGTACATGCACAATACATTTGTTCCATTTTTCAGTAATAGCATATTTATTCACAGTCTGACAACTAATGGCTACTTCTGATGTTTTTTAACAGAACACAAACTTATGTCTCTAATCAGATAAAACATTCACATTTTGACATATTCAAAGAAAATATTATCTGCAAATCACACCCAATACTTATATCATGTGTACTATATTTATTAAAAGGTGGATTTTTCATTAAATTATCTGGGTAAGTAGGATATTTTGTGTGAAACTTTGTCAAATTGTCTTGACTGGTTTTGTAAAAATGTTGATTGAAGTAGTAGTAGTAGATGCTGTACAGTTTGATGGCAGGTTAGCACAATACTGGCTATATAGTGTTGACTAAAAGTAAAGTTCTAAAAATCTACATACTGTAAAACTTGTCTGAAAGACAACGGCTTTTATAGACCAACTGTCTTGAGAGACCATATTCTCAGGTCTGAGTTTTATTGATTATATAGTTATGACCTGTCACAAGCCACCACCTATCTTGAGAGACCACATTTTTTGTGCAGAAGGGGTTGTCTTTCAGGACAGATTGTATTGTATAAAGAATTGCAAAACAAAATCTCGGAAAATAAACCTTCCAAACAAGATACATGTATACATAATAAGGTTAAGATGCAAAGATTCTCTATTGGGTATACAAGTATTCTTGTATATAGGCAAGAACAGGTCTGAAATAAATATGGGCTATTAGGGTCCTTTCTGTTTAAAAAGAAAATCTTCAAATTCTGCTGATTGGTTATCAAAAAGCTGTCTGAAGTTTATCTGACAGTTGACATCAAATCAGCATACTTTATAAATAATGTACCGGTAATGGTCTTCAAACCAGGATGCTCTCATTAACGAGTTGCGTGAAAGAACTGCTGCTCTGCTCACCCAAAAGAATTTCCAAGAATTTAAGAAAATTAAAGCCATATCATCCTTTTCCCTGTTGAGTGCTTAAACCATCTCTTCTAGCCTTCAGTGATTACAATATGTTGAAACTAGTTGGGTGGTGAGCATATTGGATGTCAGACTGGCACTATTTTCATATATGATCAACACATCATAATAATATGTTAATATGACTTTAAATTCTGGAGGAATTGCAATAACAACATTTTTTAAAATCGCTGCCCTGTTGGCAACATTAGATATGAGATTGGCACCATTTCATTTAGGACCAAAATAGACATCATAAGAAGTCTTTTGGTGAAAGCACAATGTTGATAAAACCATCCATCAGAAGAAGTAGCCATAACAGGATTTACAAGATGCCCATTTTGGTAGCCATATTGGAAATCTGATTGACACCAATTTCACTCATGAAAAACAAGACATCATAAAAATTATTTCAGTGAAAACCCCATGCTGATATGACCAGTTTTGCAGGAGAAGCCATAAAAACAAGATTTTCAAGATGACCACTGATGTGGCCATATTGGATGTCTGACAGCTCAAGTTCATCTAGGAGCTACTAGACATCATAAAAAAGTCTTTTAGTACAAATTCTATGTTAATATAACCAGCCATTTAGAAGGAGTAGCGATAACAAGATTTTCAAGATGGCCACTGTGGCGGCCATATTTGAAGTGCAAATGACACCATTTTTATTTAGGTCAAACCCGACATCATATAAAGTCTTCTGGTGAAAATTATATGGCAATCTGATTTTTCGTCCAAGAGGAATAACGATACATAGATTTTCAAGATGGCCACTTGCGACGGGCCTATTGGACATTTAATCAGCACCATTTTCATTTAGTCCCACCTAGACATCTTAAAACATCTTTTAGTGAAAACCACATGTTGATATGACAATTCAATCTGGAGGAATATCAATAACAAGATTTTCAAGATGGCCACTGCGGCCTTAATATTGGACATCAGATCAGCACTTTTTTCATATACTTCAAGTAGACATAATACAAAGTCTTCTGGTGAAATATTCAGGTCAATCTAACTGTCCAGTCTATAGAAATACCCATAACATAATTTTCTAGACGGCTGCTGTGGAGGCCACATTAAACATAAGATTGGCACCATTTTCATTCAGAACAAACTAGACAACAGAAGCAGTCTTTTAGTGAAAACTGCATATTGGTATGACCATCTATTCAGGAAGAGTAGAGATAACAATATTTTCAAGATGCCCGCTGTGGTGACCATATTGGATGTCGGAGCGGAACTCTGTTCATTTAGGAACAAGCATACCATGGGATAAATGTATGAAGCCAGTTTCATGGCAGTGTTTCAAGTAGTTTAGGAGGAGTAGTAACAAATTTGTGTTAATGGATGGATGATTGATGGACCATCTCATAAGCGCTCCTGGTATATGACCAGTAGAGCAAGAAATTGATCATATTCTTTTAAGTATTTTAATAGTAAACAATCTAAAGGTTTATCTATTTTTAGCAACAACAGCCATATTGGACAACAAATCTGCATCATTTGTACAAAACTGAAAGGCTTTCACATTATATCTGATCTGATAAGAGTCTGTTAATCAGTTTCTGAGACGTCGATTAAAGTTTTTTTCTCTATTTTTGTAACAGCAGACATATTTGATGACATCCCTAAGTCATTTGTATAAATCTGACTAGCTTCTTTTTTAGTAACATCAGTGACTACTGATGTGTGAGAAGGAGGTATGTTTGTCGCTCTTTTTGAATGTATTTTAAGCCATACAAGTTGAAGACTATTTCCATACTGGAGGGTTCGACTTTGCAGTGAGAAGTTTCATTTCTCAACGAATGTGTGTATTTAGGTTATGTTGTTTGCCCCTTTATGCTTAAGGGCGAGGACTTTCTGATTATGCGCAGGTGAGATACAAATGTTTTTTAAATCATATTGCATGAATTGTATCTTGCTCTTCTCTGAAAAAAGTTTCCACATAATACTATGATATGCTTAAATATGTCTTACAATGACAGGTTCCATTCTGTGAACAAAAAAAGTCTGCCTTATTGTGTTAAATTAAGCAGGGCAGCTCTTGAGAGGAGGTAATTTACAATTATAAGAATTTATATTCTTAGTAATTGTACCCATGTTTGATGGTAAAACAGCATCATTTGATGATATGATATTAAACTACTGAAAGTGTGAAAGTGGTGCTTGAAAAGACGTAGTTCAAAGGTTTTATATTTTTTTAATGGTGGTCATTGTTTATAGCAGAACAGTATCATTGATTCGGTAAAAAAAATTAGAAACCTTGTCACCAGGGTGCTTTTTTAAAAATGCTTAATAATGCAGGTCATGATTCTTGAGAAGTTGTTGCATGGATGAATGAACGTGTGAACATATTGGATTGTGGATTGGCATTATCAATATAAAACAGTAGGGCCCTGCTGTCACCTCAGTCTTGTGTATTCTGTGTTTCATGGCCAGGTCATGTATGGTCATTGACTAACATGGACAGCTGTGATTTGACTTGCATGGTCACTGTCTCTGCTTTATGCCAACCATGTCTGAGCATGTTTCCCTTTGATGTTAAAGATGAATCAACCACAAACAAGTTAGAATATATGATTATCCATGAAAAACCATGGTACTGAAAAGCAAACAAGAGTCTTAGAAGGGACTGACACTCTATTGGCTGTTTTCCATGAATTCAAGATAGGACCATTTCCTCTTTTTAACTGCTGAATGTTAAAGTTATCTCTGATACTCCTAACAACAAGAAGAGATTCAAAGTAGCTGCTATGGCAGCCACAGTGGATGTTAGATCAGTTCCACAAACTAGCCAGCATTAGTTGTCTTTAGGTAAAAACTCCATGTGAATATGATCATCCTCTCTGAAGGAGTTCAAATAACCCGAATTTTAAGATGACTGCCACGGTGACCATACTGGATGTCAGATCAGCCCCACTTTTATTTAGAACTAAGTAAACATCATACAAACTCTTTTGGTGAAAACAAAATGTCAATATGACCATCTATTTCGGAGTAGCAATAACAAGATTTTAAAAATGGTCACCATGGTGGCCATATTGGAGATCAGTTCAGCACCATTTTAACTTAGAATCGATTAGGTATCATAAGAAGTCATCTGTTGAAAATCACGTTTCAATATGACATTCCACTGAGGAGGTGTAGCGATAAAAAAATTTGTGATAGCTCCCATAGCAGTAATATTGAATATCAGATCAGCACCATTTACATATAGGTTTAATTAGATGTCATAAGAAGTCTTTTGGAGAAACTCCACATCAATATAATTATCCATCTTAGAGAAGTAGCGATAACAATATTTTCAAGATACTGGATGTCTGAGTGGCACCATACTTTGTTTAGGACCAATTAGACAGCATACAACGTCTTCTGATGAAAATCCTATGTCAATATGACATTCCATTTAAGAGGGGTAGCAATAACAAGATTTTCAAGATGGCTGCAATAATAGCCATTCTGGATGTAAGACTGGTATCATTTTCATTTAGGACTGACTAGGCATCATAAGAAGCCTTTTAGTGCTATCTATGAACCAACGAAATGCATATTGGTTACAACATTCGAAAATTTGGACATTTTTGACAAAAAATTAAACTTGTTTTATTTATACTGAAAATCATTAGTGTGTTATGACATAATTATCTGCACATGTTCACCAGATATAAGTAATGTTTGCCAAGTTTCAAAGCAATTCATGAAATTCAACAACAGCTGCAGAACTAAGTTGCACACAAAAAATGATCATATATACTATATATCACATACACACACACACACACACACACATATATATATATATATATATATATATATATATATATATATATATTGTAAATTGTTATCTACAGACACAGACTCATTTTCATGTTCGAAATTTTCTGATAATTATTTATTGTAAGAGATAATTAAGGGTTCCCTAACTTATATGGTTTTTGACCCCAAATCATTCATTCTGTTTTAGCTTCATTAATTACCATTGTATTTTGTTGTGCCCAATTTGGAACTCTAATAAGATCTGAGTCTAATCTTGTTTAGATAATTTTGGTATCTGAACTAGATGTATACAAGGTTGCATCATCTTCAAAAAACAAATCTGTATTTGTTGTTTCAGTATTTAATGGAAGATTTACAAGAAAGAGGAGAGGATCAAAAACAAAACCTAGAGGTCCCCTGAATGAAACGTGAGAGTTTGTGAGCTAATATTGTCAATGGTACTTGTTGAGACCTTTGGTTTACGTATGATCTAAACCAGTTTAAAGAAGAATTATCAAACCTGTAACAATTCAACTTTTGCAGCAGAATTTCATGATCAACAAGATTAAATGCTTTCTTGAAGCCAAGGAAAACAATACCAGTCAAGGAACCACAATCCATTTCTTGTAGCCAAATATCTGTTAATTTGGTGAGTTCTGTTTGGCATGAGTGATATTTTCTAAATCTTTGTTGTGCGTTATGAAATATAAAGTAAGTTTGAAAAAAATTCATAGACCTGCATGGCTACTTGCTTTTCAAATATTTTTGACATTGTAGGTAGAATGAATATTGGTCTGTAGTTCCTTGGATCCTCCTTTTCTCCTTTCTTAAAGATAGGTGTAACCTTTGCACATTTCAAGGTATCTGGAAAGTTACCACTCGTTATACTTAAATTTATAATATGCGTGAATGACTTTGTTATTACTGGTACAGCAATTTTAAGATTTTTTGGACCAATGCCATCCAGTCCAGAGGATGTATTAATTATTAATACTCATCTTATTCAGCTTATCAAAAACCTCCGCTTCCCTAAAATTAGCCATTTGAAAAAATATTTATCATCAGAAATTTTAGCTCTTATAAATGATAGAAGGGCATCAAGCTCAAATGGGAAGTTAATCTGGTTCTGAGTTACTTGAGATACTTGTGAATAAATTTTGAACATTTGTACATATGTTGCTATGTCGTCATTTTGCTTAGGACTGGGGGAAACAACTGTTCTGGTTCCGGTCTTTATAAATCAGGTACTTAGCTTTATTCTCTATAGTTATTCATGTCTTTTTTCTTGTGGAATTTATCCCTTAGGTGCCTAGCCTCATTGATGCGTACATACACCGCTTAATGACATTGACATGTACACAAGCATACATACTGAACCGTAATTTATCTTTCTTTGCGTTTTTTTTTTCTTTTTCTTTTTGTTGTTTCCATTGAGTTTAGACACATTATGATCTATACCAAAATTACTAAAATGTATGCTTCTTTGTGCATATCTTTGATGAAATTATTATAGATTCACTGTTATGGATGCAATGGCATCAGACAGTGAGTAAATGTATCGATACTTTAACTAAAGTATTCATACTACACATGCATATACCATTGCACATTACTCTGCTTAAAATTAAATATTATATTTTGACTATGTTTCATTTTATATGTACTGATTTAAGATGTTAACTGTCAAATTAAAGCACAAGCTTGGAATCTATGCTTAAATACTCCCACTCCCTTCTATAAAGTCTAGGGATGTACATGCATCATTTTAATTAGTTAATTGGCCTATCATGCTATTGCACAATACATTACATAGCATGATGGCGCTCTTCTTTAGTGGGGTTTTACTGTAATTACAAATACAGTGAAACGCATCTAAAGCAAATATTCTTGGGACCAAATTTAATTTTCAGTTTTGAGAGGTTTTCGGTTTGCTGAGGTTTTGCAGATGTGAAATGTATGTCTTTTTATAAACGCTTAAGTGACTTGAGAGAGAGAGAGAGAGAGAGATAATGTAATTATGAGAGAACATCTGTGTATGTGTGTGTAATGGTGCCCCGATTAAGGAAGCTGTTTGTGTTTCTTAACATTTAATAAAAAATCAGCTGAACAATGTAAGTTGATTCCAAAAGTCAAATCCGATCAGACGACTAAATACAGTTGCTCCACAGAGAAATACAATCCTCATCTCAAGAAATATTTAAGAAACGAGATACTTGTATAACTTTATCTAAGTCCATTAGAATTATACATGATAATCCATAATGTTTAAATACTCTACATATAATTCATAATGTTCCTATGCCATATTCTACTCGTAGTTTCATTTTTAATGTAGATTTTGGCACAGATTCATACTCTTTGATCAGACTAATGTTCTCCTGTAAGGTTAGTTCAATTCGATGATGCCAGCTTGTTATAGCAGATAACATGCATTTCCAAGTTTTAATCGAGTTTCAATTTTATGGTTGTGCAAAATTGAAATTTGGAATCAAAATTAGTTTGGATTTTTGGAGTAGAGGGGTTTCGCTTTACTGGGAAAAATGATGATATTAAACGAGGAAAAATTCCGGACTCCAAAATAAGTTTGATCTTGAGAGGATTCCGGTATAATGAAAGTTCAGTTTTGAGGAGTTTCACTATAGTTATAAAAATAATAAAACATTAAAAAATTAAGTAACACAAGTATATATATATATATATATATATATATATATATATATATATATATATATATATATATATATATATATATATATATATATATATATATATATATATATATATGGTGTTTTAAATCCATCTATCCATACATATAAACATATAACAGGAAAAATGCACTGGAAAGTGATGACAGAAAAACATGCTTACTAATATTTATAATGCCTGCCATGTTTCAGGGCAATTTATTATCAAAAGGTGTTGGGCGTATATTTTATTATATTATATATTATCACGTTATATGTTATTATTATGCAGCCATAAGGCAAACATAACAATTTACGTGTCTTCTACTCTACGTTTAACTGGCCACATTCAGTGTCATATTATGTGCAAAAGGAATGCATATACCATTTTCCATCCAGGATGGACTTGTCCTTAGGACTAATGTGTCAAATTTCATGAAAATACCCCAAGGATTGGGTAAGAGTAGTAATAACAACTTAAGTCACTGAAAAGGACGGACACTCTACTGGTGGAAAAAAATTCTAGAAATCCACGATAACACAGTTTATTCTGACCTTTTGTTCTTTTTAACTGCTGAGCACTGAAACCAATTTAGCAACACAAATATTTACTTACAGGTCTAGGGTAACATGTTTGCAAAATACATTAAGTGCAGCACTTTCATGGCCTTCAATTATGAACTTAAATCTACAAAAGTACAAAATTGTGACGAATGCTTTTTGACTCGATCCCAATACCAATTCACCCTGCTTTTGAACACTCTTTCACAAAAGTATGGATATGTTTGTGGCCAGCTAGATCTCATCCCCTTTCACTTAGAACCATTTAAATATTACAAGAAGAGTTTTAGTGAAAACCTCATGAAAAAGCAGTGATAACAAGATGTTACCATGTTGGAGATCAGATGAGCACATTTTCATTCCGAACCATCTGCATATTGCCATATCATTGAAATGTCTATGTCAATAATACCATCCATTGAGCAGAAGGAGTCACGTAAAGATTTTCAGGATGGCCATTAAGGCAGCTATTTTGGAGGTTATATAAACATTATGTTCCTATAGGTTACTATATGATACCATAAAGGACTGGTGGGGTTTTGTTTTGTATAGCTATCCATTTAGGAGAAGTAGCTTTTATAAGATTTTTCAAAATTTTGGGAGGTCACATTGTGTTATGTATATTGACTTTAAAATGTATGTCCATGATTGTAAGTTGTACTTTAGTCAAATTGTGGTTATTTTGTAAACAACATGTTTACATAACATTTGAGTTCAATGCCGGTTTTGTTAGCAGCTGGACTGTTATTTCCATGTCATGTTGTTACCAAAGTCAGGTACACAAAATACTCATATTCTGATGTGAGAATTGTCAGGTACAACTATTTATATATATATATATATATATATATATATATATATATATATATATATATATATATATATATATATATGATGTACTCTGCTTGGGGTTTCAGTCTATTGAGGATGATCTTAAGCATAACCTTGCTTGGGTGACTGATGAGACTGATTGTTCGGTAGTTCTGGCACAGTTGTAGATTCCCTTCCTTAGGAAGAGTTACGATCAGAGACTGGGTCCATGGGGTGGGCCATTCTCCTGCTTGCCAGATTTGGTTGCAGATTGTTGTGAGGACATCTATCATGGACGTTCCTCCTGCTTGAACAAGTTCTGCTGGTATGTTGTCTACCCCAGCTGACTTCCCCTTCTTTAGCGCCTTTACTGCAGCGTCTACTTCGTCCCTGAGGATCGGGTGGTCAACCTCTGTGTGGTCAGTGGTACGTTTAGTACAGCTTGGTCTCCAGAAGTCTCCTGGTTGTAAAGCTCCGAACAGTATTCCGTCCATCTGTTAAGAATGTCTTGGTTTTCTGTCAGACTCTTACCAGCCTTGTCCTGAATCGTATTAGATCTCCGCTGGTTCTCTGTTGTCAGGTCTTTCACCAACTGGTATGCCCTTTTACTGTCATTCTGGTTCAGGCTTTTCTCGACTTCTTTGCATTGGTCCTCTAACCAGCTTTCTTTTGCTTTCTTTATGCTCTTCTTAATCCTGTTTTTAATCTCATTGTATTTTTTTGCTCCTTCATGGTCTCCTCGCTTACTCTTCAGTTTTTTTCCTCACATCGCAGAAGTCGAGGATATCTGCTGAGCACATCATTGCGGAAGAACAGGCAGGTTTCAGAGCAGGACGTAGCACTACATAAAAGATCTTCAATCTCAGAATCCTCTGTGAAAAATATCTCCAGCATCAACAGAATCTCTATCATATCTTCATTGACTTCAAGAAGGCTTTCGACAAGGTATGGCATGCAGCCTTGTGGGCCACCATGCGGATATACAACATAAACGCAAAACTAATCCGCACTATCGAAACCCTGTATGACAAGGCGACTAGTACAGTTCTCGTCAATGTCAACATAGGAGACTGGTTCAGAACCACAGTCGGAGTCAGACAGGGGTGCCTCCTCTCACCAACTCTCTTCAACATCTACCTGGAAAGGATCATGTCCGACGCCTTGGAAGGCCAAGTGGGCAGTGTCAGTGTTGGAGGCAGAAAAATCACCAACCTGCGCTTCGCTGATGATATCGATGGATTAGGAGGAGATGAAGATGAAATGGAAACCTTAGTGAACCGTCTCAATAAAGCATCACTAAGATATGAGATGATGATCAACGCTGAAAAGACAAACCTAATGACAAACAACCCGAGTGGCATCCAAAAGGAAATAAGAGTGAATGGACAGAAGCTGGGCACAGTAACAAGCTTCAAGTACCTAGGTGCTATCGCCTCTGATGAAGGTTCAAAACCTGAGGTACTTTCCAGGATTGCACAGACATCATCTGCTCTGGCTAGACTGAAGCCTATTTGGAAAGACAGAAACATCGCGCTTGGGTCCAAGATCAAGCTTATGCGCTCCCTCGTCATTCCATATTCCTATATGCATGTGAGACATGGACCCTAACAGCAGAAATAGAGAGAAGAATCCATGCCTTAGAGATGAGATGTTATCGAAGGATCCTGAAAATCTCATACTTAGACCACGTCTCTAATGCGGAGGTGCGCACTAAAATCCAAGGCGAAATTGGACCTTATGAAGATCTGCTCACCACTGTAAAGAAATTCAAAATAAGATGATATGGTCACGTCTCACGCTCAACTGGCCTGTCAAAGACAATCCTGCAGGGCACAGTGAGAGGAAAGAGAAAACGAGGCAGACAGAAGAAGAGATGGGAAGACAATATCAAAGAGTGGACAGGCATGGACTTTGCAAAGTCCCAAAGAGCAGTGGAGAACAGGGCGAAATGGAGAGAGATTGTCGCAAAGTCATCAGTGGCGCCCCTACGACCAGCAAGGTTACGGGAGAAATGAAATGAAAAATGAATATATATATATATATATATATATATATATATATATATATATATATATATATATATATATGGGTTTAGGAAACAATATATCATTTGGGTTCTAAAAGTCTTATTCTAAACATCAGTATGTTTAGAAGCTATTTTAATAATCAGATGTTACAGTTGTGAAAACCAGATATAATTCAGAGAGAGGAATTAATTATTTAAACAATATTAATTGGAAATATTAAAGTGCTCATATATTTTAGGACTTTTGGGGATTTATTTGAATTCATTCAAAACATTCTGGATTACATCATATTGGTTCATCAAGACATTCAAGACTTGTGGTACATCAGGACATTCAAGACTTGTAGTACATCAGGACTTTCGATGCTATTGGAATTCATTCAGAATATTATATATTTTTTGACTTAAGTTTTTGGACTTTAATTCACGTTATTTTAAGTGTCTTTTGAATTTTCACTTTTATTGTCTAGAAATAAATTACTTGTTGATTTTACTTGATTATGTTGGTTTCACTTTCTTTCTGTTACATATTTTCGGCCATAAAATCGTAACACATTGGCATCGTTTTCGTCTAGGACCTACTACATTTAGTGTGAAGGGTTTTAGTGAAAACCCCATGCTGATATGACCATACCTTCAAAATGAGTAGCGATAGCTATATTTTCAAGATGGCCACAATTATTCAGCAGCATTTGTATTTAAGGCCAGCAAGACAAAAAGTTTATCAGTGAAAAACCCAATGTATATAATATCATCTTTTCAGAAGAAGTAGCTATAACAAGATATTTAATATCACTAACATGGTGGCCATATTGTGGGTCTGATCAGCACCAGCTTTTTTATACCCAACTATGTAAGAAATTTTTTTTACAACAAGCCTATGATGTTACTACTATCAATTCCTAAGAAGCTGTGATAGATCTTGTTAATGCAACTAAGATCCCCCATAAAACATTACAAACATATAGTAAGAAGTACTGAACAAACCTCTAGAGGTTTTTTCACCTTTTCCTTTGGGTCTTCCTGAAACGAAAACACATCACTTGTTAAAATAACTACAACCATGTTAATCAACAGAAAATGCATTTGAATATGCTGCAAATAAAGAATACAAGAGCAACTGTTACTTGCAGAATGTAATTATGCATTACTTGAAATGCAGGTATACCAAAAGTCCCTCAACTGATGCTTTACTAGCCAAAAGGAATTTCCAGGAATTCAAGATAAAAACTTTTTCTTCCTTTTAACAACTGAGTATTCAAACTATCTCTGATATTCTTCCGCAATGACTAGATTTTCAAATTAGCTGCTGTGTAGCCATATTCGATGTCAGCAGATTGGCACCATTATTATTTAAAGCCAAGCAGACATCATTAAAAGTCTTTTGGTGAAAAACTAATGTCCATATGACCATCCATTCACGGGATGTAGTGACAAGATTTTCAAGACAACCATACTGGATGTATGATTGGCACCATTTTCATTTAAGATCAACTTAGTATAGTATCATATGAAGTCTATTGGTGAAAATCCCATGTTGCTGTGGCCATCCATTTGGAAGGAGTAGAGACAAAAAATATTTTCAAGATAACGACCACAATGGCCATACTCAGGGTCAGTTTGAATCGTCTTCATTTAGGACAAACTAGACACCATCAGAAATCTTCTGATGAAAACCCCATGAAAAAATGACTTTCCATTTAAGAGAAGAAGCGATAACAAAATCCCCCAAGGTGCTCATATTGGACATCGTATCGGCACCATTGTAACTCAGGACCAACATGACATCTTAAGAAGTATTGTGCTAAGAACACCCATACTGAGATAGCTTCCCATTTTTGAGGAGGAACAATAATAATATTTTAAGCTGCCATTTTCATTCATGCATCATAAGAAGCCTTTTAGTCAGAGCACAATGTCAATATATAAGTAACCATCTTGGAGAAGTAGTGATAACAAGATTTTCAAGACATGAATTGTAGTGGTCTTATTGGAAGTCAGATCATCAACAACTTTATTTTGACCAACAAGACATCATAAGAAGTCTTTCAATGAAAACTCCATATTGATATGACTATTCACTCATAATTAGTGATAACAAGATTTTCAAGATGGCCAATGTGGCAGCCAAATTGGATGCCTGAGCGGCACGATTTTCATTTGGGACCAACTAGATATTATAAGAAGTCTTTCAGTAAAAATCCTACAGTGACACCACTATCCATTCAGAAGTAGGAATAACAAGACTTAAAAGATGTTACTTTGGCAGCCATATTTGATGTGCAAGAAGGACTATTTTTATTTAGGAGCAACTAGACATGATAAGAAGTGTTTTGGTGAAAACCCCATGCCAATATGACATTCTGATCAAAAAGAGGAGCGATAACAAGACTTTCAAGATGGATACTGTGGTGGCCATATTGGACATCAGATTGACACCATCTTCATTTAGGACAAATTAGACATCATAAGGCAGCCATAATCGACGTGTGATTGGTACTATTTTCATTTAAGATCAACTAATTATCATACAAAGTCATTCAGTGAAAACACAATGTCAATATCATTTTCCATTCAGGAGGAATAGCGAAAACATGCATAATATGTGGCATCCATATCGGCTGCCATATCAGTATCATTTTCATATTGGACAAATTAAACATCTTAAGAAGTCTTTTAGTGACAACTCCATGCTGATATGTCCATCCATTCAGGAGGAGTAGCGATAATAAGATTTACAAGATGTCTGCTGTGACTGCCATATTGAATATCCAAGAAGCACAATTTACATTTAGGACCAACTAGACCATATGATGAACTTGTGTGTTAAGAAGTGTTCTGGTGAAAACCCCATGTCAATATGACTTTCTGTTCAAAAGTAGGAGCGATAGCAAGACTTTCAAGATGGATGATGTGGTGGCCATATTGGACATCAGATTGACACCGTCTTCATTCAGGACACATTAGACATCATAAGGCAGCCATTGTGGCAGACATAATCAATGTGTGATTGGTACTATTTTCATTTAGGATCAACTAACTATCATACGAAGTCTTTCAGTGAAAACACAATGTCAATATCATTTTCCATTCAGGAGGAATAGCGATAACATGCATAATATGTAGCAGCCATATTGGCTGCCATATCAGTACCATTTTAATATTGGACAAATTAAACATCATAAGAAGTCTTTTAGTGACAACTCCGTGCTGATATGTCCATCCATTCGGGAGGAGTAGCGATAACAAGATTTACAAGATGTCTGCTGTGGCTGCCATATTGAATGTCCAAGAAGCACAATTTACATTTAGGACCAACTAGACCATATGATGAACATGTGTGTTAAGTTTCATGACAATCCTCTATGTAGTTTAGGAAGAGCAGTGATAATAATCTGTTGCTAATGTATGAATGGATGACAGAAAATGAACAACATATTAGATCAGAAGATTTCTTCGTCCATGACCAAGAGATCTATAACATCAGTAGCCGATATAGATTTTTTTAAAATTTAGTAGCAAAAGTTAGTAGTCAATAGCAATTTCGGCTAGCACTAATAGGGATAGCATGTGTGCATAAGCAAAAATGAAGTTTTCTGGCTGGAAATATTGGTTTATTCATGTTGCTCTATTTCCCATCACAAATCTTCAAATTATAGCTAAATACAATCTAGGAGCCAGTTGTATGTCCCCGGGGTATAATATAGCTACTGTTATAGTGAGATGAAGTCTTGTAAAGGTTTCTTTGTATTTTCAAGTACCTCACTATAACAATAGATGCATAGACTCTGGAAAGGCTGAAACAAGAGGCCCAATCAGGCCTGATATCAGTTATCTTTCTAACCGACGTATGCAGGCTTGTGAAGGCAAGTTTATACATGTATAAAAATGTGGTTTGAACAGAAAAGTTTGGGACACTTAGTTGCCATATTGTATATTATATCACCATCATTTTAATATATGATGTACTATGTTTTTATGCAAGAAAGAGGTGTTTTTAAATGTTGGTATGGCAATCCATTTAGAAGAAGTAGCTGTTATGAGATTTGCCAAATTCTGAGAGGTTACAGTGACATCACCTTCATAAATGATGAGCTATATATGGTGAAAAAGTGTTTTGGTAAACACCCAATGTTTACACAAGAATCCCTTCAAGATAATTAGTTATACAATTTTCATGATGGCTATTAGTGTTCATCGCCATTTAGGACCAAATAGACAGTATACTAAGTCTTTTAGTGAAAAAACTCTTGAGAGAAGGAGTAGCACAATATTGTTTAAAAAGCGCCAAAATGGTGGCCATATTGGAAGTCAAACTGGCACTATTTCAATTTGGACCAACATAACATCATTGTACGTCTTACTGAAAACCTCATGTCAGTGTGAAATATATTATAGAGGAGTAGCAATAACGAGATTTTCAAGATGACCATAAAGGCTGCTATATTGGATGCCATATCATCACCATTTTCATTTATGACCAATTAAACATTATGGGAAGTTTTCTGGTGAAAACCCCATGTTTCTGTATAGAAGGAGTGGTGATAACAAGATTTGTTCAAGATGGCTACAGTGTTGGCCATATTGGACATCAGATTGGCACCATTATTATTTAGGACCAACTAGACATCTCAAGAAGCATTTGCATGACAACTGGATATACTCATCTGTTAAGGAGGAGTAGCAATAGCAAGATAGTCAAGATAGCCACTGATGTAGATAAATTAGACCATATGATATATGTGCATATAAAGTTTATATGTAGTTCAGGAAGAATAAAAGTTTTCAGCCAACGGACAGACAACG
This sequence comes from Margaritifera margaritifera, assembly GCA_029931535.1. Classification (NCBI taxonomy): domain Eukaryota; kingdom Metazoa; phylum Mollusca; class Bivalvia; order Unionida; family Margaritiferidae; genus Margaritifera; species Margaritifera margaritifera. Next base: position 56,068 of record JAQPZY010000271.1, on the reverse strand, counting down.
GGTGATATATGGCCAGAAGACGATGGACGAATTGACAACAGACGAGAGATCACAGGCCTTGACATAAATAGATAGACAACTGATTATATGAAACTAGATGAATAATGCCAGACGCCAGATAACAGGCCACATCATAAGCTCTCCTGGTATCGGAAATGATGAATATTAAATATCTACTGATGTCCTGTAAATATATACTGTATATAAATTAAACATTTGCATTTCATGTTTAAAAATAGTACAGCTTAGAAATACAGATAGGATGAAAAGGCACATATAGATTTGGTATACAGATTTGAGATAGAGATTTGTTTCCTCACTATAACAATAAGCAAGTCAAAAGGTGAACCTGAAATAACCCTTTGTTATAGTCAAATTAAAATACCATAGTACCTAATGTTTGCCTCATAAATTGTAGCTTAGAATAGCAATTGCAGTTCCAGTAAAAAAGAGTTGCAGATTCACTTCCTATCATTTTCAAAACACCAGAGTAAAAAACCACTCTTAAGAAGCCTCATTCAGGATAAGTTAGACTCTCTTCCATGCATACAAATGACAAATTTTAAATTTCCCTGAATTGTCAGTAACTTTTCCTATTACTAGGTATCCCTCTCAGAACAGCCTTCAATTTGGATCATTTGGACCAACTTGGAGAACTGTTTTCATTGATTGGGAGCAAAAAACCCTGATATTAGGGAATTTCCTGAAGATTCTAATGCCTATCCTCATGTAGGTGATGTGATTAACTTCAGTTCATTGGAAGATTGTTTATTACAAATTCTTGAACTACCACTATTTCTGAATTATTTTTCTTTGTTTTTGTTGTGGTTATTTTATTTTTGGAGAAATTCACAAACTTTATTATTTTATGATAAGCTGTGTTCTTTAATTCTTGGATTTTAAATGATGTGCAAACTGTTAGACAATGTGAATTGGGTTCAAGAATGTTTACTTCCAAAAGCTGGTCCTGCTTTATTTTTGAGTGTTCCATGATGGCTACTCGGGTGAAACAGTTGGTCTCGAGACCTGCACCATATGATGTTAACAAACTGATATTAGCAATTGAGCGAACTGGACCATTTCACAGATTTGTGAAAAACTCTACGAACAGGAAAGTATCCCTCTTAAGCTCCCTTAGAACAAGAACAAACCTTTTTTTCTGATTCAAATCTCAGACCATGTGCAGGTATGAGAAAAACATACTTGCCATATTCCCAGACAGTGTTGGCTCTTTTTGAGACTCAAAAAGTGTGGTCTGAGGTGCAAAGAGGGGGGGGGGAAGGGTTTAGTGCGCATGACTACCCAAAAACGACGTGATCCAAATAAGAATAATCTATCTTTTCAAATCAGCCTCTCCTATAGCAAATAACTAGAAATTCAAATCTGAATAAAGGAAAATATCGTCTGTTTACTCTGACGCATTTAATATACTTACACACATAAAAAATGGTAGACTCAGCATTGTCAAATAACATCACCACAAACATGGTCACAGCTTCACAGACATTAAATACAAAAATACACCAAGTTACTGTCTTTAAATTATATTGGACAGTGAAATGTAATTTTTATTACATGCAGTCTATGATGCTTTAAATAGTTCAGTAGTTGGTTTGACGGTAATGCAAGTGTCATTTGTGTTCACAAAGATGCCTCCACTTTTCCATCGCGAATGTGCATCCACGTCTATGTTGGCGCAATCAATGACCAAAGTCGCTAATAGTGATAAAACCTGTAAGATGGCAATACATATATCCTTTTCAAAACAATGAATTTGGCAACGAAAACATTCAAGGTTTGTGGTAGTCGTCAGAGTTGCTAAAGTTTATGACCACCGCTATTGTAACTTATTTTCGAGGTTAAAGTCACACCTACGGCAGTGGAGATTTAATTTATTCTCAGGCTGAATTAATGAAAAAAAGTACTAATTTATGCAAATACACAATTTGTAATTTGATTCATGAGTTAATACTTTTAAATTATTAAAATTCCATGGTGCAGTTCATTCATGCATACCATATACTCAAACATGGTAATGTTTTCTTGAGTTACTTGATCACATGATAAAACGTTTATTGCAATCACGTAAATGTCCAAGGAAGATATGAGAAAGTTAAGGTGGCAAAACTGTCGAAATAAATATGCATTATGTACTACAATTTCCCTTTGTCCCTTTAAAATGTTGTGTGTCCCGCAAATCTGGAGTGTGAGGAACACAGTGTCCCCTGACCTTTGGATCATAGGTGCAACACTGCATTATATATTGAATGGTGATGTTGTTCAACCTACTGAAATGATCATGTTTTGAATTTTATATATGGAGTCAAACTCCGACTTCAAAGAAGCGATGCCGCTGATCACAAACTTTAATAAAGATGGCTTCAAATTCTCATTCAGTTCAGTCAGTGATGTGTAATAACATTTGTTTTTCAACACGCATCTGTTTCATGTACTTAACTTCAGACAAATTGAGTTGTTCCACTAAGTGTACTTTACCTATGCAAATTAGCCTAATGGGCTCTCCCTCTGCAGTGTTCAAAGGATTTGACACGACACATCACCCTTGCTATCGTGAGCCAATCAGTAAATCTCTGAAAGTTGTATGTTTATCTCTGACCACCCTACCTTTTAATTGTCTATTAAAAAGCTGAAGAAATTGCACCGAGGATAGTTTTACATGAGCACGACTGTTTACTGCTTATACATACCATACAGTACCAGATATATACTGGTGCTCAAGAAATGTATTTTTTTTTTTTTTTTTTTGGTGGGAATTCTTTTTTGCTAAGATTGCTGAAAATCGTGGTTTTCGAAACACGACAGTTTCGGTGGATTTGGGAGTCCCAAATTGTGTTTTTCGCGTGACGCGTCGTGTTATGGCATGCATGGAAAAACAAATGTTGACAAATTGTGTTTTGAATACATTGAACATGAACCACTTTTAGTATGCAAATATAAATCGTGTATATGTATTATTTGGGAACACGAATGGAAAGAAATGTATCATTAATCATTCACATCACTATTCCTATTGCTTACAATTTTTTTTAAAAACTATGAATTGCAGTATACATTATTATGACAGATAGGCAGCAAATCAAGGAACAACCAGATATTATACAATATTCAACATAAAATAATGGTATTTCCATATGAGATAAAATACAATAAGATATCAATTTTACAGCAAGTTTCTATCGAGCAACACCCATCTAAACTCTGATCGAGGATGCTTACACACATACACAGTTAAACACATTTAAATGTGGTTACGTATCGCAGCGAGTATATCTAACTGGCTGATAACAAGACGAACTCAAATAACTGGCTTCTTGAGATAAACAGTGTTTCTAAAGTCGTGTAATATCACTCTTACTATACTATATTTACAGAGTCCTGACAAAGAGACTGATTCTTCTGACATAAGTAACTGGTTTTCACACACTCAATCTATTTTTAATTATGATCCATTTTCGACTTTTTATATATTATGTTATAGAAAGGCTTTGAAATATTTAATTATTTTTTCCATTTCTAATTGCGATCCAATATCCAATCATGCGAGATATTTAATGCAACCATTGATTGGATTTCTATCACATCAATATTAGGAATTACTTCTGCTACCTCCAGAATCCAGCCCTCCCACAGACTTGAAAAAATTCCCTATCTATATGTTACACATACAAAGGGAAGCAACTCCTTATGCAGAATATAGCCAGTTCAAACTTGGGCACTGTCTGTGACATAATGTTCGCATTGTGGAGAGGGGTGGGAGGGATTTACAGCAATGTGATTGGGTAAGTATTCTCGTAAAAAATAAGTTACTATAAGATTTCCATTTTTCATCAAATATACTACCCAATCTCATAAATGTTTGGAGAATGGGTAAGTGAAGGAGGTAATTCTGAGCATCCAACCTCTTCCTAAAAGTACCATGTAGGGTCAAACGAACTCTCTACTTTCAAGAGTTAAACTTTCTAAACAATAGTTGACACAACCGAATAGAAGTGTATATACATGTGCAAGGATATACCCTGTGGGCTCCCACACTTAACAGCTAATTTCAAACAAATCCAGCGAAAGTTGACCGGTCATACCCAAGAATGTTGTTGTGCTAGGAGTGACATAGACTGGGCATGCCAGGCAACTAATTCCAGTATGTCTTAAATTAAGACATTGCTTTGAAAGGCCAGGCTCGTATGCATAACTTGTATTTCGTGAGCCAAAACCTTCATCAGTCGTACCTGTTTCTGAGAGAGATCAGAGTATGCTGACTGAATAACTCCCTTGTGTCAGGAGGATAATACTTGTGGAGTTAAGTCTTGGATTCCTGACTTGAGTGGGAGTAAAAGCCTCTGGCGTCCATACTGGGTAGTCTTTGTACATTGTAGATAGATTTTGAGCGCACTTATCAGTTCGCGTAACCTTGCCTCTCTCAATAGGTCGATCGAAGAGACGGGTTATAAAATGATTTTTTGGTTGCCAATAGAGAGAAGCCTGTTCTAAGCGATGAACCTGGCTGCGCCATTAACATGGCTGAACCATCGGAACAAAACTGTAGATAGTTTGGATCTGTGGACAGTACATGGAGCTAACGCACACTTGATGCCGATGCCAAGGCTATGACGAAGCATATCGGGCATGATAGCTGCTTCAGCAGGACCGTGGACAAAGGCTCAAACTTACAAGAGTTGAGTTGAGCTATTTCAGAACCCATGAGAGATTCTACTCTCGGAACCAGGTCAGCAAGCGATGTAGATCAAATTAGGTCATTAAGTCTGAAAGATCTTTATTGTGACCAGTGCCAAGCTGTCCATGATGTCTGAATGTGTCAGAAATCATGAAGCAATATCCCTTAATTGTTATCTGTGCTAGCTTCTTGCTTTCAAAGAGAAAAAGAAAGAAGTCAGCCAGCTGGAGAATTGAAGCTGACAGTGGTGTGATGTTGTTTGCACGACACCAGTCACACAAACACGCCATTTCCCCCCGTATACTTTCAGAGTGGAGGGCTGTCTAGCTATTGTGATCCTCTGCACAACTGAAGATTTTAAGTTGTTTCTGGGCAAGGCATGCTGGACAAGAGCCATGCGTGAAGTGAGTTTCTCCGGACTTGGATGAAAGATTGGCGACTGCGGCTGTTTGACACGCCTTGGGGTCACTCAGACTTTCCTGGGCATGTCTGGCCTTAAGTCGAGCAGATCGGTGACCCATGACTTGTCCGATTGGAGAGGGGAAATCAGGACTATCTTGCAAACTATGCCCCTCATTTTCTGGATTAACTTCAGAATAATAACTGATGACAGGAAGGCATAAGCCCAGATTCCCTCCCAGTTGATTATAAGGGGATTGACAACCCATGTGTTCAGGTCCAGAAATGGGAAGATTGTTGTTCCACCTTGTCGCAAACAGATCTACCACTGGCCAACCCCACAGGATGCAAAATTGATGGAAGATAGCTGGATGGAGAGACCACTCTCAGTGCAGTAGTTGTTCCCTTCTTAATAGAGAATCGGCCAGGACATTGAGCCTGCCTGGCGTATGTCATATTTGTATGCTTACCAACAAATAAGGTAGTCCCATATCAACACGTATAGTTATGGCGACTTTGTTTCCCCGTGTTTCCGAAAGCAATTCAGCACAACTGAATTGTCCAACATTATTAGGAGTTTTTGAATGAAGGTGATCCTGCTAAGCATGGGAAAACTTGAGAATTGCCTTCATTTCCAAGAGGCTGATATGAAGGATTCTCTCTTGGTGTGACGATCACACAAAATTCAGTAGCAATTGGCCCCCCCCACACACACACACACTCACCTGACAAATTTGCATCTGAGCAGATTGTAACCTCTGGTTGTGGGACTTCCAATGGAATTGCTAATATTAGCCATTCTTCATTCTGCCATCAAAACAGGAGGTGTTTAAATTCCATTGAGATCCTATCTACTGACCTAACATGCACAAAATCGGTTGTCACCGAGAAAGAACAGCCATCTGCAAAGGGCGCACAAAGAGGCAGCCGAGATTCAATACATTTGCCTCTGCACTGAAGAGACCAAGGAGTTGAAGAAACTCCCTTGTCATGATACACTCTTTAGGAAGAAGCTTTCTCTGATGCTAGAACAATAGTTCATGCGCTTGAGAAGACAAGCTAGGTTTATATGGGTGAGGATCTTTATACCTAGGTAAATGACATGGTGGGAAGGAACAAGAACTGACTTCTCCGCATTGACTATCCACCCTAAACTTTCAATGAAGCAAGAAAGGTTGTGCATGCCATGAAGCAAAACCAAACGCACAATGCTTTTGTAGAATTACATCTAGATACACTGCTGTGCAGATGAGGAGGTCGTCTGGAAGAGGGCGAGGATGGAATCTAACGTTCTGGCAAAAAAAAAACAAGGGTTGAGGTTGAGGCTGAATAAAAGAGCATGAAACGGATGCACTACTCCCCGGTAGGCAAAACACAGGTATTGTATTGATGTTACATGGATAGAAATGTGGAAGTATGCATCGGACAGGTTCACGCTTATTGTGTACTTGTTGGATCATACATACAAATGGACGGACTTTGCTATTTCCATTTTGAACTTTGGGACTTTTATGAACTTCTTGAGTTTGCATAAATATATAATTGGACGCAAGTTCCCATTGGCTTTCTTGACCGCGAAAAGCCTTGAATAAATGCCTGATGATGCCGGTTTTGAAACGATCTATACTTCCCATTAACCTAGCAATGCCTTTGTCTCCTTTTGAAAATAGGTCAGCCTTCAAGGGGTCGGTCGGAGTCTCCGTCATGACAGGAAACGAAGAGGTTGGGGCTAGCGGAACACAATGCAGAACCCCTCTGAGACTGGTCCATGAATTGTAGAACAGAAGGAGCCTGGCACCCAACAGAGGGTTGCCAGGAAGTGTTTGAGGTAGCGATTTCTTTTTTTAGCATTGGTAGGCCTAGAGGAGAAGAAAACATGTTTCTCTTTTCCCTCGCGGCCGGTTTGCGAGAAGGAGGGTGAAATGATCTCACTTGGCCTTTGTAGTTTTTCTGCGTCTGAGTATAGCCTATACCATATCTCTGATGCTTGTCATCCCGTCTCTTAGCCTGCTCCTGACGAGGGCAAGGTGATAATGGACTTTGTACGGACACCAAAATGGGCAACTCCTGCACTGCCTGTTTTCTGATTTCCTCAATATGTCCCTCAAACTTGAGGGGAAATATGAACATAAGAGAGCATAACGTCGCTGTGTGGTATGGTTCGAACTATGCAGAGCGCAATAGTATCCCTTCTTTTTACATCTATTTTTTTCCTCCGTAATAGGTTCACCACTTGGTCGGGGAATATCATCCCAAGGTCACCTTGCAATCAAGCATTTCTGGTTATCAGATAATCTAGGGATAATAAAATGTACAGAAAAGAAAAGAAAACACACACACGCATGCACACATGCATATAACACACAATCTCTTTAGATACACAATTTAAATAGACGAACACAAGTATACATCGTCTAGGTGACGTATACTTTGCGATATTACAGTATTTTGTTCCTGTTTACAATTAAATCAGACCCAAATAAATATAACGAAATGCAAGAAGAGAAAGGATTCTTACACAAGTTACATATTCATGATTGAGGTCCATTTTTGAAGAAATTGTTGCTCTTTTTTTATTTAACTTAGCAGTGTATTTTTCAATGTTCTTATGCATTTCAATTTGCTTGCTTTAAAGCATAAATGGAAGGATTTTGCATATTGAATCTGCAAGTGCAAATATAATATTTTGCCAAAATAAGCAAGAAACTACGCAAACTGTCCAATTGTTCACTTCCTACAATTATTTCTTTGTTTGGAAAAATGTACAATATTTATGCGAGAAGGTGCAACATGTTTAATAAAAAGGTACCAAAACTTTGTAGCAATATTGCAATCACGGAAAATATGTTCAATACTTTCGTTCTCACTCTTACAGAAAGTTCATTTGTCGTCGTCTAATATGTTAATTCTTTGCAAACAATTATTAGTAACATTTATTATATGGATTAATGTAAAGTTAAAATAGATCAACTTGGTATCCTTAGTAGAAAAGTTTGCCCAGCTATAAATCTCAGACCACTCCTCACTTCTTATATTTTTATTTAATATTTGCATCCAAGTTTCTTGTTTAGCAGTGTGTTGCCTTTTTGCCTTTTATAAAAAAGATCTTTGTAAACAAGGTTCTGTGAATTTTATTTTTGCAAGTTCTTTATTTTATCCTCCTGCTTATCGAAATTAGTATGTAATACATGGTTTTTGATAGCATCTTTCTAGAACTTTGCATTTTTGGGTATTAAGGAGAAGTATTTCAAGAAATCATCAGATCTGGGTTTTTTTGTTTTATCAATTCAAAGGGTATTAAATTAACGTGGTCATCTACTAATCATTCAGAATTTCAATAGCGGCTTCTGTCCAGGATTTGTATTGATATAACATTTTAGAAGGGACAACATTTAAAATACTCAGAGATAAATACTCGTTTGGACTTTGCGGTTCCTCTTTCCAATAAGATACTTCCAAAATTACATCTCTGCAAAAACTGTTTCAATAAACTTATTAAATCCGTCTATTTCTCTTCTCCCTCAATTCCAAATATCCTTTTTATTTCTGAATATAGTTGTATTGACTAAATTCTTCCACGCTCCATTTTCATTTTCCAGCAATCTTTTAACCCATCTTATCTTAATATACTTAATGAATGAATAAATGTGTATCATATTTAGTCCTCCCTCGTTCTCCGGGGATACTAGTATATCGCGTTTAATTCTCTATACTTTACCACCCCATACAACTTTAAAAAATGTACGATTTAGTTCTGCTTCAGCTTTTGCTTATGGATCTGGAAGTGCTGTAAAAAGATGTATAAATATGGGCAGAACATCAGTTTTTACAACAATTACCTTACCAACTACTGACAGATGTATTTGACTCCAGCTTGTCATTATTCGCTTTGCATTTGTCAGTTTCTACCTATAATTAATTTCCACCACTTGTTGTAAATCCGAAGAAAAATATAGGCTAAGGAGTCCAAAGTTAGAAGAAGACCAATTTAGGCCCATATCGGGACATATTCTTTCATTAGAAAATTTCTTGTTTCCAATCCAAATAGCCTTTGTTTTTGATATGTTACATTTAAGTCCAGATAATATATAAAAAACTTGCAAGATATTCACAGTTGCTTTAAGAGAATGTTGAGATTCATCAAGAAGAAAAAAAGCGTCATCGGCATGCTGACCCAATTTATACTCACTGACATCAAATATCAGTCCTTGTACATCCACATTGTGCTATAACGTTATAGCTAAAATCTCAACACCGATGATAAACAAATAAGGCGCAAGGAGATTTCCTTGACGACATCATGTTTCAAGTCTAAAAATGATGACATTATTTATAACACAACTTTTAGAGTTATTACAAACAGTTTAAACCACTTACAAACAGAATCACCAAAGTTAAAATATTGTAAAGATTTTTCCACAAAGCTCCAGTTAATCGAGTCAAAGGCTTTTTTTTTCAAAGTATATTAACAATAATAAACCATATATATTTTCCTTCTCTAGTTGATCCATGATATCGTATACTAGCCTGGTATTTTCTCCAATGAATCTACCCTTCATAAATCCTTTGTGAGTATCACTGATTATTGATGGAATAACGTTTTTAATCCTAGCTGCAATGGCTCCAGAAGCAATAACATAGTCAATATTTCAAAGTGATATAGGTCTCCATTTTTTAAAGTATCTTCTGTCTTTTTCTTCCTTTGGTAGAAATGTCATGACTCCTTGAGTCTAAAAATCTTAAAGTTTTCGTATAGTATATCCATAATTTATTGATCAGCGTAGAAATCCCCCAAGTGTCTTCCAAAAGAATTTATAGAGATCTACAGTGAATCCATCTTAGCCGGGAATTTTTTCATTTTCCATCCGTTTTAGAAACATACCATATTCATTAATAGTAAGTAGACCCTCGAATGATTCTCTTTCCACTTGACTAAGTTTAATATTGTGATTAAAAATCTATTTTGGGTTTCTTAAATATCCTCAACATGAAGCCGAGCAATTCTACTTTTGTACAATTCCATATAAAACTGCTGTTGAGCTTCTAAAATATATATTTGGTCTGATATATTTATCCCATCATCTAAAAAAATTTCCTTTATTGTCTTATTGACAGAATTTCATTTTTCAAGATTTAAAAAGTAATTCGTGCTTTTTTCTTCAAATTTGTACCATCTAGCTTTAGATCTTAATATAACACCTTCTATGTATTTGTTGTTTTAGTTGCTAAATTCCTCTAATTCTGCTTTCTTTTTGTCTAAATATTCCAAAGTTTCCCCTTCTATGTTCTTCGACAGTCCCCTATGAATTTATATTATTTCCTGTTCAATTTTCTTTATTTTATTCCCGTTTCCCTTTTGTATTTATAATAGAATAACATATAGTTTCAGATCTTATTTTCATTTTCAAAATTTCAAAGAACATTTGATTACTGTAGGAAAGAGAAACATGGAGAGAGTCATCTTTACTTCCCTCTACATAATATTCATCTACAGTATCAGTTATACACCTTTTCACCAAATCAGTATATTCAGTGTTCCTCAACAGGTGGGCATTACATTTCTAATATAGAATTTCCCCTTGGACACATTGAAAAAGCCGCACTCAAACTAATAGCTGAATGATCAGTCTTATACCCTGGTAAGATATACGCATCAGTTGTATTCATATGAATATCATCAGGTGCAAGAAAATAATCTAATCTACTTTGTGTCAAGGGAGATTTTTGGCTCCAGGTATACATCTTTGAGTCTTGGTTGGAATTTCGCCAGGGGTCAGTTAATTCCAATTCGTTTTTTCAGGTCTTGAATTGCTGCTCTAGACGGTTGGTGTTTGTCATGTAAAATATTTTAAGTATCCATATCTAGGTCTTGAACGGTATTCAAATCTCCACACATTCTGATTGATGAGTTCTCAAAAACTAAAATTTCCTCCTTTAACTTTCTAAAAAAATCAAGGATTATCATCATTATAACCATACAGATTAACGAGGGTAACTCTTTTGCCATTAACTGTAATATCTAAAATAATAAATCTCCCTTGACTGTCACATCTTTCTCCCTGAATTGCAAATTCAAAAGTATTTCTAAAGAATATTGAGACCCCAGCACTATTACTAGAGCAGTAACTAAATATACATTTGTATCCCCATTCATCAGCCCAAGATATTTTATCGTTTTTTGTACTATGAATGTCTTGCAAACATACTGCAGATACATTCTTTTGTTTAATCCAATTGGAAAATGTCCCTTCATTTAAAGATTGAACCTTGTAGGCCTCTAACATTCATATATATAATTATATATATATATATATATATATATATATATATATATATATATATATATATATATATATATATATATATATTTGTGTGTGTTTGTTCTTGTACAAAAATACATGAAGGAATTATCACCTCGAATTTATCATACGCATGGCATTCACACTCACAAAAAATAGAAACATCCACCATAAAATCATCCGTGGTGTTACAGTACATGCTGTAGATTTGGCTGTAATTAACATTGATACAGTGGACGATAGACAACAAGTGAAACGAATCCATTTTAAATAACTTGCATGCACCTCCGACAGACCTTTCTGGAGATAAATCAGTTTAGTGAACGAATAGGCACAGAAAAATACTAGCATAAATTACACATGAATGAATGAAAAAAGGAATAAAAAGGAAGACAAAGAAAGTGTGAATGAGATCATACATGGATCTGGCGAGTGAATGAATGAATGAGCGAGGATGGGAGACTAAAACATTGATTGTGGATGAGTAGTGTTGAAAATGATGAGTAAACGCCTGAGTAAATAAATGTGTATATGAGTGAAAGATGATTTATGAATTAGTGAGTGAATTGATCAAGGAAAGATATGGCACAATGGATAAGTGAATAATGAATCTATGGATTAATGACAGAACTGATAAGGGAAAGAAGTAATTTTTAAAAACATATTGAAGCAAATTAGAGTAAAAAGGGGAGAAGCAAAATATAAGCTCACACACATTCTAATTTTCTTATTAATTTGATCATAATATAAAATTTCATACTTTTTCCTGATTTGGTTATACAATACACAAAACCGTTAAAATACCATGCACTGTCAATCTCCTGATGCTTGGTTAATTCATTGAAAAGTTCAATATTCATTGTGGTCACATCCTCAACCAGTCTAATTCCTTTGTTTGTTTTAAAATTCTTCCGCTTCCTGATAATTGGAAGTTTACAATCCATACTCCAGAATTAGACAATCACTGGCCTTGGCTGTCCCTGTCGGACTGAAATTATATGCACCGCCACTATGTTCATGTTATCTAAGTTAATCCTTGTGACTTCCTTCACCAATTTCGGAATTCTTTCTCTCATATTTTCATTTTCCTCCTCCTCCAGCCCTCAAACTGTAAAAGTCAGCTTCCTTGACTATTGTTCGATTTCGTTTGAAGCTGCATTTGCTTGCTTCGATCTCCTGTCTGAATCTTTCAGGTCACTCATCGTTGTGTCATTTTCCTTCTTTGCCTATTGTAATTTTCCTCGCAATTGGTGGTTTTCAAATTCTAGTGAATCAACCCTATCCATCAACTCTCATGCCCTCTCCTTTACTACCCTTTCACTTTCTACATCCATTTCCCTTCTCATAGCTTCCTTCACATTCTCTAATAATTCCCTCACACTAGTTGAGACATGTGAAATCTACAATGCTCCCTCTGAGGATTTGCTTTATTTCCTCTAAGTCCAGCTGAATTGTACTCAAGCTTGCATCACTCAAACTTGTGCCAGATGTCTCCATTGGGGAACTACTCTGTGATCTGGTTTTCATTTGTTGCTGGCCTTGGTCTTTCTTTCCATTCATGCTTGTAGATAATTTTCTTTTGACTAATTTTTTCTCACTACTCATTTGTGACACTGACAGTTATTACTCACTATGTGCCAACAATTTTTTACAAATGAAGGCAACTTATGAACATTGTAAGAATCAGGTAATTACACTGAAATGAGTCAATGAGTCAAATAAACAAAGTAGGGAATGTCTCAAAACTGCTCCACTAAACTTCCATCTCTACTCCATCATCCAAGACTTTTGAGTGGAAAAAAACCCTTTTTATTTTCGAAAATCGTGTATGATCCACCAGTAATGTTATATACCCTGCATTCCATGACTATTCACATATCATCCCAATAATGATGAACCATTTAAATGCAAATATATCCACTTATAACTGCCAAAATCGACAGAGCCAATGTAATAGCTTCCACTTATACCCGCTATTACCGTACTGTACTCTTATTATTAGATCTAAGTTACAGGAGGCTGTTTGGGTGTTAGCCAGAGTGTGATGAGCAGCCCTATTAATAACTCTGGAGATGTTACCGACCACATCCCATCTCAGTCTTCTCCGCCTCGCAGTACACAACCACAGAGGCCACATCCAAGAGAGAGGAAATAAAAACAACATTCCTAACAAGTCTGGAAGTAGCAATATTAATTTGTATGTCTACCTTGTAATACAGAGGGGAAGATGTATTGAAAGCAGTGAAATCTTTGCCAAGGAACGAAAACTTCGTATGATAGGTGTTGCTGTGCAACCTGTACCAATACGAAGAAAAGGTGGCTGGAAGCTGATTTGCCAAAACAAAATGCCTGTTTATCACCTGTATTGTTTATCTTGTCTGATAAGCATCTGGCGATTTGTTTCTGCAGTTTTCTAAGATTTAGGGTAAAACTCTGAAGGATAGATGTTAGCCATCTTCGTCCTGATCAAATGATGCCTTGACTTTGTATTCTGTACTTGTAACCAATGGTGTGGGACGTTTTGTAGACAGTAGAATTAAAAATATGTCCTCTATGGCAGCCTTAAAACTGAATTCAATCTTTTCCATGGTAGGATCAGAATTAAGAGGTGAACGGTCGTTGACTTGAGGATCTTCGTCCTCCTGTGCATAAGTCTTGGGGTATGTCTACCATAAGGCAATGTGATTGCATATCGTAGGCGTGCACTGTTTCATCTCTTTAGAATGGGAAGGCTATGAAAGGCGGTCTTGAGACATACCAGACTGATTGTGTACTTAAGTGCTGGTCTATGATTGCTGGCAGGGTCGGGTGAGACGGCGTGCACAGCTGGGTCAGTAAGGACGGCTGCCTTGGCTGGATAGACTACGTGTGAGCGTTTCACCAGCAATACAGATGTGGCCGGGTCAGTTGGACAGCCGACTGGTTGACTGGCTGGTTCAAGTAGTGAAGTCCACATAAAACATCGTCGTGATGATACAGACGAATGATGTTTCAAAACTGACCTGTACCATGTCTAGTGTGTCTGGAGAGCAGAAACTGCAAATATATTACTGTGATAAACTTGATGGACGGGCAACTGGACAGGTGGGTCGACAGCCAGGGCAGCAAATATATCACCATAAGAAGATAGTGACCACGTCAACAGGCAAAATCATAAAACACTTCCATATTCTAGGCTTCATCGCCTATAGCATGCGTGGGTAGGAAACTGGACTTGTTGGTTGCCTGGATTTGTGGGTTGCCTAGATTTGTAAGATCAAACTTTGTCGTACTCGCTTGTCAACATTCTTGTCGCCAAAACTTTGTGAACTTTGTGAACAATATTGATCATTCTAGGCACATTATTTCTGTTGTGGTCAGACTGAAAGGTTTATTCTGTTCAAGTCAGTTTTACAGGTGGAGGGGGAGGGATTCCTGAATCTCCAGCTAAACTAGATAACAAAGACATATGTAGGATGCAAACTAGACAGCAAAGTCAAATGTAGGATGCAAATTTAAAATGTCCTGCTTGCTAGATTTATATTTGGGCCCTTTCTCTTTGCCCATGTGTGATATTAAGGTGACAGCGAAAGTTAAAAGTGGCTATATATGGCATACGGACTACCACCTTGCGGTTAAGGAGAGGTATCATGTAAGAGTTGCTTCCCTTTGTCTCTACAAAGTATAGTATAGGGAGACTTTTCAAGTCTATGGGAAAGCTGAATTCCAGAGGTAGCAGAAGTAATTCCTAATGTTATTGTGATTGAGTAATGTATTTAACGGAGAAACACCAAGGTATTTAAAATCATCAATAAAGAAACAATATTTAACAGTAAATTTATACCGTCCAGGTTTATCTGTACCAAATATCATGGTCTTTGTTTTTGTAATGTTAATGCCAAGTTTCCATAGTTTAACATACTTATAAAACAAAATTATTATGATTATCTTAGTGCAAATATATAATATACACTTGATCATCTAGGTCACAATCCAGTTTGGATTTTCTCTAACATATTAAGAGAAGTAAGAAAATTATTTATTCTGATATTTAGAATAGCAGTGAATAATGTATGTAGACAGCTTACAATTGTTATTGGATAATAACTCTCGGATCCTCGCCATGCTTATAAAGAGGTCTTATGATTCCCGCGAGAAAAGAATCTTGGATTCTTCTTGTTTTGAGTATCAAGTTAAAAAATGATAAATAACTAGCATACTGGCCATATTCCCAGACAGTGGGGTGTGGGCTAAACAATGTTTTGAGGTCTCAAGGTGGGTCAGTGTGCGTGACCCAAAGAAGCGAAGACCAATTGAGAATAAGTTATCTTTTCATATAAGCCTACATACAATTACTGTAAATTCAAATTTTATAAAAATAAAATGTTTTCTTTGAAACATTTAGTATACTTACAAACCAAAACTAGTTGGTAGACTTAGCATTGTCCAATATGATCACCACACACATGCATACATGTGCCTACACTCACATACACATAATTACACGGACATTCAATTAAATTAAATTAAAAAATAATAAAGTATGAAGGTTCTGTCTTTTAAATCCACTGGGCAATGGAATGTTTTCTTAATTAGATGCAGTCTTGCTGCTCTCAATAGTTAAATGGGTGGGGTGGGGATTCAAGGTAATAAAATGTCATTTGTGTTCATCTTGGCATTCATTATAAACTGGCTGGTACTATTGTTCAAACTTTTCTAAAGATCTTGTTGAATTTTGCTCAGCATAGAAATTGATAATTCTGCATCTCCATTGCTGTGATGGAGTGGCAAATATGCTGGGTGGTGTTGCTATGTCGCGAGATGTACACTCCATAATGACTAATGTCGATATTGTGTTTGCAGTGTGTGCAAACATAAATCAGATCCTCCCCCTTGCTGCTGCACTTCAAAAAGTCAAATTGCCATCGAGTTCTGAAACTTGGTTTTGATGGGTGTTGCGGATGGCTCATCTTTTCCTAAATCACAGCTGCAGTTGACATTTTGCCTTAAAAACAGAACCACACCTGTACACTATTCTGACTAACAAAACAATCATGTTTTGTGTCTTGTACATGGAATAAAATCCAACTTCAAAGAAATCTTACCACTGATTACAAACCAGTAATCTGTAATAGTGATGGTTTAAACATTCTCATTCAAGGCAATGATGTGTAATAACTTGTGTTCTTCAACACGCATCTCAATGATTGTATCTATAGTAACTCAAATGAATTGGGTTGTTCCACTTAGTGTACTTTACCCATGCAAATTAGCCTGATCGGCTCTCCCACAGCAGTGTTCAAAGGACTTGACATGGCATCATCATATATATTCTCAGCCAATTTAATAATCTGTTAAAAGGTGTTTGCTTATCTATGGCCACCTTACCTTATAATTGACTCCATGATAAACTGCTGTATAAACTGCTCCAATGATAGTTTTACATGGGCTCTAAGGAAGACTGTTTACTATTTATACAGACTACTGGTTAATGCTTCGGACATGTATACTGGTGGTCAAAAAGGTCTTTTTCTCTAAGATTACTGAAATCGTGTTTTTCTAAACATGACCATTTGGAGTCAATAATAATGTTTTTTGCTTGACACGTCATGTTATGGACAATTATGAATTAGGCATCATTATATCTGAGGTATACTTGATATATTCATTGATAATTGTATCAATTGACGGTGTCTTGTTATTTTGTTATGGATTTAATACATTTTAGTATCTTTTCCTCCGTTTTTGGGGAGTTCAGTATAACACTGTCAATGTCCAGTTCCTCAGTGTTGTCACTATCACCATATATGTTTAAATTCTTTAAGAATTCATATTGTGTCCAATGTAATTTTGTATTCACCACCTTTGCTTCTCACACTTTTGATAATCTTCCAAAAATCTGTTGATTGTTTCCTTTTAAGTTTTCTCAATCCGACTTGTGTTGCCTAATTAAATGTATTGATGTGAAAATTCATTATTTCTTTGTAGTTTTTGCTTGACTCTTGAAGATTTTTGCTGACAAACAAGTATTAATGTTGCGTATCTTCCTAGCTAAATGGTATCTTATTTGTATGCTGACTGACTCCTAAACCAATATTTATCAGCCCTTTTTTAAATCATTACAATCATTGGTATACATATTATTTTTTAATTTCTTTTCAGCTGAAGCATTAAATGGTTTAGAAACTGACAGGCATTCTCATTAAAAGTTTCTGAGTTTGTTCCATTAACATTTTGTTATACTCCTTTGATGTTGTTATTATTTATTTCAACAATTTTATCAAAATTAATGTTATTGACACAAATTTATCTTATTTTATTCTTTCCATTTGGGTTTCCATACATTTTGTTTATGTGGACATATTTTCAGATTTGCAGAATGCATGAATTTAAGTGTAGTTGTGAGTAATGAATGTCAAAGTCTGTATAAAATGATGTTATACTGAAATTATTAACATACATTAGAGCATGAAATGATGTTATTGAATAATCAATGACCCAAATATTTGTAAATGGGAATGCTATGTTTTTGTAATCATCACACCTACCATTTAGGATAAAATGATTGTTATTTATAGATATTTCAATTAAGATACCACCCTCATTGTTTAGGACAGTGTCTTGCGAAATTATGTTTGGCAGTGTCAAAGTGGTCTACTATTGATGAGAAAATATGTTGTTTTTTAGAACATTTCATTAAAGTCAAACTCTTGAGAAAAAAATTCATCAACAATGATAATATCATTCTCAGCTGTTAGAATAAGGTGCTGATTAATTTTGAGTCAAAATATGTAGACTGATTCACTTTCACTTACATATATGAGAAGAGAATGTCTATCTAGCAAGAACTCCTAAACTCCAACGTTTATGGGTGTATTTCTGCTTACTGCACTGAGAAAAAAGGTAAAAGTCTGGTATATTAAAATATCACGATTGATTTTATTATTTTTTTGTTTCATTCACTCATAAAATATTGTAATTTTGTACAAACAAGGTTACATATGTCAAGATATAACAGTTAGCATTTATACAGAAAATACTAAAACCAACAGTAAGAGAAGAACTAATCAGGAAATAAATTACACTGATATATCAAATCAACAGAACAACATAAATAATGGACTGAATTAACTGAACTTAGTAACAGCACTGAATATTTCGCTTGTTGCTGGAATAGTGAGAAATTTGACAGTCAATATCAGTGATCCATGGGAAGAAATGTACAGAAAGGGTCAAATACTGCAGATATTATGGGTCAGACAACTGGACAACTGATTGAACAAGCCTGACAAGTTCAGTTTTGCATTTGGTAAGTATGAGCGATTAATGTGCCATGTCTTTCCTCAAAGAAGAAATGCTCTAAAGCAGAGAAACTTTCAAAGGACTGAAGCTAATCATGTGACCTGCATAAATTATTGAGAAGAGCGTGAGCTCTATCCTGGGATAAGACTTACTAAGGGTTACTTATTGCTCTCGTGGTGTGAACATCAGTACCCATGTGGGAAGTTGATATGTAACTCTTCGTTACTGTTATGTATGATGTTTATGTAATGGTGTGGGTGTTTTGGGAGGTTGTAGGTGTTTCTTGGCTTTGGTATTTGCTTGGGTCTTGGTGTTGTTTGTCGGGAAGGATATGTTTGGCTGGTGTCCTCGAGTTAGGTTGTTTACTTCAAATTTAAGTTCAAGCATAGTTTTGATAAACATAATGTTTTCTTAATTTGAGGTCAAGGTTGATTTTTTTTACAGATAAAACTGGAAAATCCTTAGAGTTGTGTGTAAAAAGTCATGTCCACACAAGTAAAATTCCATTAAGATGACACATATTCTAGAACATTCTCTCATGTGACCAGTCTTTTTATATACCATGTTTAGTGGACAGTTTTTCAGTTTCGACATTACTATCAGTCTTGTAAAGAGCTATTACAGTTGTGGAAAGTAATTCAAAATTCTAAGAGAGGAATTATTTAAATATTCATTGGATTATAACAGTGCTCATAGACTTTTGGATTTTGGATTTTTAACTGATGATTTTGGAATTTATGTGAACCGATTCAGATATATTTTGGAGTACTTCATTTTGACATCAGGGCATTAAAGACTACTAGTACATCAGGACTTTGAAGACCATTGGCACATCATAACATTCAAGGATACAGCCGCGAATTCGGAATATTCTATATTTAGGACTTGTGATTAGAACACTAATTCTTATTGGATTATTTGGATTTTAGTACACATTACTGTAAGTGTCTTTTTGATTTTTCATTTTAATTATCTAGAAATAAATTGCTTGTTGATTTTTACTTGAGTTGTTGGTTTCACATTCTTTCTGTTACATTTTTCTAGACCATAGAGTCGTAACAGTTACTTAAACTGCACTTATAATGTAAGTAAAGGAGAGAAAACACACAAGAAGAATTCACTATACTTACTGAAGAAATATATTTCAATTGTCCTTAGGTAAATGCTCAGCCAATAAAGTTGAGCTGACAGATTCTGAGTAGTGGTGATTACCTGGGCATCTAGATAAAAGAGTGGGAGTGGGGGATGTGATTTGAGTGGAGAGGCCTGTAATGGGAAGAAAATTTTCTAGTTATGAGGATAGTTGTTGGAGTGAAGATTGTTCAACATCTGGGAAGTAGAGATACAAGTTGTAGGAAGTACTGAACTAACCTTTGGAGGTTTTATCACTCTTCCCTTTGGCTCCTCCTGAAAAAACCCCACCTATTAAAATAACTACCATCAAATTAATGAATAGAAAAATAATGCATTAATTTTGAATATGCTACAAATAATGAAAGAGAAAGTGACTGACAGTTACAGAATGTAATTATCGACAAATTGAAATGCGTAGATAAAAACAGCTATTATAAGTATGGAACCTTGCTGCAAGCTGGTACTAAGTTGCACATACTTCCAACTAACTTCTGTTGAGCTATTTCATCACAGATGAGCTTGTAACAAGCTTTCTTAAGTTCACTCCTTGAAGAAGCTTGCGAATACATTGGTATAACAAGCTGGACAGGAGCATGTGACAAGGGTGCTACTGTGCATCTTATATAGTATGTATTTATTGTATGCCAGACGATAGTAGTTCAAGCTTTCAGATAACTTAAATATGTGTAATGGGGAAATCATTACTGGTACCTCAAATCCATACCATGTATATGCATATAACCTAACATTTGATAGGCAAGCAAAGTTCACGCCATGCTGCTACTTTGCACTACTGGGTCATCAAGACACATAATTAAATGTACATAATTTCTTATATCATCATTTAAATATATAAAACAATCTAACACTTGCATTGTTATTTATAAGTAACATCCTTGTGACCGTGTTCCCGCTAAAAAATCTCCAGTAGAAGCCAAAGTTACATCAGTGATCTAGATTTATTAAAAGTAATGAACCATGTCTTTTACAATGAACAAATAATAAAACAAATCAGTAACCAAAATATACTATTTTATAAATCTGGTAGTAACGGTAAGTAATCAATATAAATTTGGTTGTTGTTGTAGGGTAGATTCCTATGTTTTCTCTTCAGAGCACCCAGTTAAGTGATTACACACATACATCATGGTGGGAGAAACATTTGAATCTGCAGTACACAATCTTAACATGCAGGTGGTATATGGTGCAGTTAACTAAATCACAGCTATATTCTAGGTATATTAAGCAGGTGATTAGTTTTAAATAGCCGGTTCCCCACCATTATTTATAAAAAACAACATTATGGTTGAACATAGTCTCCTGACTAGAACACATAACCTGGAACATACAAACACTGAGATGCCAGAGATCCAGGAATGGACAACCTAGTTATCAGATGCAATTTCATATTCTTCTGTATCCTTCGGGCGTGTATTACTGCCATATAAGATTATAATTTTCATCTTAACATGTTATCATATGGGAATAATTGCAGTGCATTATACTAGGATTAGAGCACATCTATCACGAACGAATTTGATCTAGCACAAAACTTTTGCTTCATGTTTTGCCTACCACTCATACAAACATTTTTTGTCTGGCAAGATTAGTTCATTCATGTTGCTATATTTCCCTTCACAATTCTGCAATTTTAGCTCAATACAATCTGGGAACCAATGTCATGTCCCCATGATCTGTACCAATGAAAATGATGCAAAGATATGAATTAAGATGCAAGTGCAGTAGTCTTTAGCACAGTATTTTTGGTGCTTTTGAATTGTTGTTTTTGTCTACCGGTACATACAGACCTTCTTACTAAAAACTAATGAGGACTGATTGTATAGCAAACATGTTGCTTGCAAGGAACGTTATATTGCCCAGGTGTCTGATAGTGCAGCGGGAGCAATTCTGAAGACGTTTTCTCATATCAAACTGACAGAAAATTGTTAAATTTCAAAACCCTAGTAATTCTAAATATGAGTGAAATTGTGAAAGTTATCTTGCATAATATGCAATAGTCTTGTATATGGACTGTCAAATTCATTCACAATTTAGCTGATAACATTCTTTTGTAAACGCCTTGATCCCACAGGTAAAAAGGACCCCATTTTTTCTACCAATGGCCAATATGACCCATGTACACACATTTTCTGACCTGAATATATTAAGAAGGTAAATAACACTGAATGCAATTCAAGACATTCTCCAATCATAGATTATCATTCTTTACCTTGATGGACACGTTCAAACTTTACCTACATTTGTGGGTTATATATTCCATATGGTCCATAACTCTGTTAATAAGACTATTGGAAACAACACACACGTCCTCTCCTTGTGACGTATTCCTTGTAATGATTTGACCCTATAAACTCCGTACCTGCACTATGTATGTGATACACTGCCTAGTTATGATATATATCCAATGAAACACAAAAAGGGTGATTTAAGGAAAGATATCAGTATTATGGTAAAGTTTCACGAAATACTCTCCCGTTTCAAGTTTAATATATGGAAATATTACAGTATTGCTGGGATGATTCTGCTACATTAATTAGAGCCATCTGGCTTCACCAATTTGAATTGGCAGTCGCATAATTTTCTTTTTTAATATCCCCACTGAAAGTTAGCATATCTTTCTTACCAGAACTTTTCCATCATTCCATTCATATATGTAACAAGTTACTAGATCAGAACCGTAATTATATATTTTTCATTACGAGAAGTCATCTTAATGATATAAAAGCTTGACATAGCTTTTATGTGTATTTAATTATAATAAAATATAATAAGCTGGACCCTAATATTTGAACAAAGTGACCTCTCCCCAGCCAGAATGATGCGAGGTTGGGGAAAATAGGGAGCAGTGGTTTTGGAAATTTTAAAATAGTCAGTTTTAATTAATGTTAAAATATTATCACAAGTTTATAAAAAAAATATAAAAACTTTTCTTTTGTGTTGTTGCTTGAGATCAAACTTCCCTGAAGATCTTGTTGACTTTTCTGAGCATTGACTGTGCTCTTTCGGCGTCTGCTCTTATGCATGCAGGGCACTGTTGCTATGTCACCAGATGTTGTATACATTTCCCGAGAATGATCAATATCGATATGGTGTGTGCAGAAAGTCAAACTTCATCAACTAGGAGCTCTGATATTGAGTTTTGCTAGGCTTTGCTCACTTCAGAGCGCCAACATTTGCCTTAAAAAAATGAATCACACTTCCACACTGCTTGAATTACCATTCTAACTTCCAAAAATAATAATGTTTTGCATTTTATATATATGGAGCAATATTCAACTTCAAAGAAATGTCGCTGCTGATCATGAACGAGCCAATAGTTTTTCAATAAAGATTGATTAAACATTTTCATTAAAGGCAATGATGTATCATATATTTTGCTTCTTAAACATGCATCCCTGATTTACCAAACTTTAAACAGATTGGGTTGTGCCACCTTGTGTACCTTGCTTGGGCATATTACTCTAATGGGCGATCCCACAGCAGTGCTCCAAGTAATGCAAACATAAAATCACCTTAGCTGGTGTCAGTTAATTAAGAAATATGTGGAATGGTGGTTGTTCATCTCTGACTGCCTTTACTTTATAATCACCTCTCTGACACATTGAGTGTGAATCTATGTGAATCAGAACTATTAACTGTTTACAGATTGCGATAAAAAAATTTCATGATGGCCGCCGTGGCAGTCAAATTGCACATAAGATCGGCATGGTTTACATTTAGGACAACCCTGGTATGATAGAAAGTCTTTTAATGAAAACCCCATGTCAATATGATCATCCATTCAATAGTAGCAGCAATTACAAGTTGTTCAAAATGGCTGTCTTGGTGACCATATTGGATGTCAGAGGAGCATGATTTTCATTTTAGACCGTGAGATGAATGAGCTTCTTAAGTTTTATGACAATTGCTTTCCAGCAGTCGAGGATGATTAATGATAGCAAACCTGTGCCAATGTATGCCGGACAAAGGACTATAGCATAAGCTCTTTTGGTTTATGACCTGCTAAAATCCATTTTTCTTGACGCAACAATGACGCTGACCTTTAATCTTTTTACCCCGAAAACAATTGAAGCCTTGCTTACTTTATATGCAACCCCTCCACAAGCTATGGTCAAGTTACTCGGCCAAGAGTAAAGTTATTGAAAAAACAATTTTCTTTTTTCAGCCACTGTCAGTGACCTTGCCTTTTAACCATTTGACCCCAACATCAATAAACTTCTTTCTTCCCCAACATGTAAGTCATCCATTCACTTTGGTGAATATGGTCAAGAGCTAAAATCTTTGTGCAGAAGCCAGTTTTATTCTTCCAGTCACTGTGACCTTGACATATGACCTTTTACCACAAAATCAATAAATGTATTCATATCACAAATGTTCGCAATCCACATAATTTAGTCCAGATCTGTGATGTAGAACTAATGCTATTGTGTGGATACCAATTTTCCTTATTCAGTGATACAAACTTTTTGTTTCCATAATCAATAGGCTTTTTTCTTACACCAAGTGCAAGTGATCTACAATGTTTGGTCCAGGTCTGTGACCTTGAACCATGATATTGTTCGAAAACCATTTTCTTCGTCCAGTCACAGAGACCTTGACATTTGTTTAACTTTTGACCCTGAAATCAACAGAATTCTTCCATACCACAAGTGCAAGTCATCCAGAAAGTGATGTAGTATGCAGGAGATTAATTTGAGTAATTGTGCAGAAATGAAATCAGTAACAAACAAATGGATAGACAACATCATAAACATGTGGTGGGCTATATAAACAACTGTTTCTTAGCATATGTTGTAATATAATATTCTAATAGAAACAGATCTTTCGAAAGTTGCAATACCCCGCCCGCCCCCCACCTCCCGTGTTTACAAAAATTAATTATGGCTATTTTTTCATGAGCTTTTGACAGTATCAATGTTAATCTTGGCTTCTCTCACAGACTTTAAAATTTCAATTAAAAAAGCAAGAGAATGATGAGACACAAATTTTCAAATCAGAAAGAATGAAAAAAAAATGAAGAAAAGAAAAATCTTGTCTGAGGAATTATAATCGTATCAAACTTAATATTGGTTTCTTTTGAATACAAAAACATGAAGCAAATTTGGCTGCAAAGGAACAGAAAGTCTGAGTACCAAGTGGTGAACCACATTTTGTAATCATTACATTTCTGATACACCATTAAGTTCCATTCCCAAACAAGGCATTATCCATAATGCAATGAAGCTAAAACTGGACTTTAGGCATGTATACACATCAGCTGTTATAGTGCTGTTATTACCACGAAGAGGCAGATAACCATACATGTACACAGATGGGAACGGTGATTAATAAGAATACGCTCCATATTTCCCTTTCTTTGACTCAAAGGGGCTACAATTAGATGCCGTATT
This sequence comes from Margaritifera margaritifera, assembly GCA_029931535.1. Classification (NCBI taxonomy): domain Eukaryota; kingdom Metazoa; phylum Mollusca; class Bivalvia; order Unionida; family Margaritiferidae; genus Margaritifera; species Margaritifera margaritifera. Next base: position 30,851 of record JAQPZY010000271.1, on the reverse strand, counting down.
CAGAAATTAGAATTTCTCCCGTTCAATCCCCTGACCCAAACATTCTTGCCCAATAAACAAATTTCCTTATCAGTTCTGAGTTTTCTCCATGGTAAAGCATTTCCTTAACTACCTAAAAAAAAATAGAAATGTACAACTTCGTCACCTAAGAGCAATATAACTTTCACCAAAGTTGTGGGAGTAAGAATTCATAAATGCAGATACATGCATACTTCATACACAAGTTCACTATTGACACTTTACACCATAATAAAGGTCTAGCTCCTCCCAATATATGCTATGAGATGATACTGTTTGAAATGAATATGCATGAAACGGAGCACTCTCAATTTGTCACTCTAAGTTTGCCTGAAAATCAGGATTCAGATAGCCATATACTTTTCTCTCCATCATTCAATTGGTCTATTACATCCAATGCAGGGCTAGAATTTAAAAACAAATTCCCCTCTTGCCGAAGGACTAGTAAATTGAGGAACTTACTGTTCCTGCTGAATCTTCACAATTCCTTCCCACAAAATATATCAGGCACATATTGAGATTAGCTACACTTGTATTTCTTAAATATCACGATCCCATCAAGGTTACTTGAAAATTTGCACTACAAGTTCACAAGAAAAAAAATGACTGATTTTCCAGAATAAACTATTACCAAAAAATCACTAAATATACATTTTAGAGCCTCTTCATTCAGAAAAACACCCCCCCCCCAAAAAAAAAAACAAAAAAAAAACAAAAAAAAAAACAAACAAACAAAACAAAACAAATAACTTAATAAGAGAAAAAGATAAAGACCCCATTCACTCTGGTCATTACATATCTTAACAAATCAATGATTTAAGGCAGTATCCGTTGTGCTATAGTGAGAGCAGGGTTAGAAGATCTCCCATTATAGCAGTTTAGGCATTGTGTGGGTTTTCACAACTAATATGATTTTGGAGTAAAATATGTTTCACCATGATGCTAATCTTTAAAAGCTGGAATGGTTAATCATTATCAGTAACGGTTGAAGGGTTTAAGGCGCCTGGGTGCAATGCTCTTTAGTGGGACCCTACTTTGCTACACAGAAGTATTTGTATCAGTTGCCAACCTCCCTCTCCCCCTCCTAAATATAAGTTTTGTGAAGGACTACCACCATTACGCTAAGGTGATGGTGAAATACTATGAAAATGTCAGCCGCAACAAATAGCTCCCAATGGCACAACTACATTGCCTGAGACCCAGTGGCATGTACCCTCCCGTAACATATTGGTACCAGACAATGGTAGGACACAACATTTTAATATTGTGCAAGATAGTAAAAAGGAAGGTACAGATTCTGGTGCTAGAAAGTCAGATTATAACACTTTTTCATGTCTTGAACCCCAAGAATTTGCGCAAGCACAAAGTTTGAGCCCATTGAACGTAGACGTAAGTTGCTCACGGGCGCTGCTACAAGAAGTAGTATACACGGTGACAGTCCTGAGTCATGTTTGTGGGCGTATGTGTCTACCACAGATAATTTGCCAAATCAGACAAGTCAGACAAAATCATGCCTATCAAACCAGCAACATTTAATGGGACTGGTTCCTGACTAGATTATAAATCCCATTTTGAGGCATCTGCCCACCTTAATGGTTGGAGCACTGAGCAAAAAGGCATATATCGTGTCGTTTTCCTTCCTAGAAAAGCGCAAGACATCCTCGGAAGCCTAAAGGATGGTGCTTGTGAGTGCCTTTACAGTGCAACTGATGAATTAGTTTCACCGCCCAACCAAATCGAATTGTATATAGTGCAGCTGTAAGAGAGAATACAATGAATTGGCAAAACACTTCCTGAACTTGGACAAAAATATCAGGAGACGTGTTTACTTAGCCTATCCGACAGCATCGGCGATTTAACTGAAATTATGGCCAAATTGAAATTTTATTGACACACTGGTAGATACGGATATGCAACTTCGCAATCAACAGGTGCAGCCAAAAAGTTAAAATGATGCCATACACCAAGCCGTAAAATTAGAAGATTTTGTTCAGGACAACAGCGCAAGGGTGAATGTATCTACTATCGTCAGTTAGGAGCCAATGAGAAAGAATGGAAGGAAAGACAGACTCATTGTCGATGAAACAATGCTAGTTCCGCTGAAACAGATGATCAGAGAGCTGCATGATGACATAATTATGTGGAAAAAATCGTCCGAGGACTATAAAGTCCCAAGTACTAACGTTAAAATGGATTTCTATAAGAATTCTGACTCTAAATCCCTGACTCGCATACAATGTTTGAAATGTGGCCAGAGAGGACATATTAAGAACAATTGTCCAGAATTAAAAAACCTAAAAAACAATAGTAACAAAAGCATGAAGGGTCAAGCCATATCCGGCGTTGCGCGAAGATTATGCAGGTTCCAGGGCTGGCACCAAGACAGTCATCCAAACAAACACCGGGGACAATAAACCAACAGGTGACTCTCAGTTGGATTCCAATATGCAGCTACAGAGACAGGAGTGTATGTAACAGCCAGCCTCTAAGGTCGCGATACCGAATTTTTGATTTATGCTGGAGCGATCTTCACACTGATGTCTGAGAAATTATATTGGCAAATTTAAAACTAGCATTCACTCATTAAAGCTAAGCAGGATATTGTCTCTGCAGGAAGTAGCATGCTGACGCTTTTAGGACAAACAACTTTCACTTCTACCACAGCAAAACAATGGTCGCAAAGAGTAATGTCGCCGGGATCATATGTTTGGTACTTTATGAAGAACAACTGTGTGTCAATAGATGTTGCAAATGGCATATTTAGGTTTGGTGACAAGTCACTGACCATCTTGTTCGAAGGAATATTGGGATGTTACAGAATAGCTTCAGCACTAGTAAACTTGTCGCCTAGAAGTGAGATTGCCACACCCACAATCTGCTGTGTTCCTGAAGGAAAAACACCTCCCCAGTTTGAAAGGCTGATCAAACCATCTATCACATTTTTGCAGAAAGGCCAAGCATTGGTGGCCAGAACATTAGTAAAAGAGGGACATACAGTTTGGTTACAGATGATGAATCCGTCAAATGAACCACAAATGGTATATCAGGAACAGTAGTAGGTGGTATGAATAAAATGCGAAAAGGACTCCTTTGCGCAAAATATTCTTTTAATTTAGTTATAAAAGCTGTTCAATATTGTTTCTTTTTAAGGTTTAAGGCCGATAACGTTAAATAAATAATGTTTATACATGTTTATAACTCGAAATGTAAACAGTAATATATAGACAAACCTTGATATTAACCAAAAGTGTTGTTCAGCGCATGCCGAGTACGCAAAAAAGACTGCAAAAGGGATTCTTTATTTATCAATGCAAGCCGTCCAGGATTTTGTATTAATGTTTAAAACATATAACTGTTAAAGGACAATGCTGATAAATATTTTGTATACGAAATATATAAAAACAATTTGTAAATAAACGTTGATTTAACCAAAAGTGTTGTGCAGCGCATACAGAGTATGCAAAAAGGACTTTGTATTTGTTTATAAAAGCTTTTCAAGATTGCTTATAAAGCAGATAATTTAAAAAATAATGTATATGAATATTTATCATTCAATATAAAAATAAAAACTATGTAAATAAACTTTGATTTAACCAAACGTGGTGTTCAGTACATACAGAATATGCAAAAAGGGATTACTGACTGCAATAAAAAAATATTGTATTTATAAATAAAAACCAAAGCAGATAACTATTAAAGGGCAATGCGTAATACATGTTTATCAAAAAAGAAGTTTTTAAAAAGGCATCTAAATAAATTTTTATAAAGCCAAAATTTTTGCATTACATAAACAAGGCAAACGAGAACTGTTAAGGCTTTATAAAGACAAAATAGTCAGAACATATATTAAAAAGAACGTTTATTTGCTACCAATATGTATCTAAAATATTCCAAACGATATATATATATATATATATATATATATATATATATATATATATATATATATTGTATTTACTTGTACAGATAATGATTTAGTGATAACATACATGCACGCACGCAGACAGGCAAACACACGCACATATATTATATTGATTTGAACAGAGTACTTTATCATAGCAAATAAACATAGATACACAAATCTTGATCATGATCTAATGACAACACACAGAGTGTACGCACCCATGCATGCATGTACGCACGCAAATATATATTGTATTGACTAGAACAGAGTACTTTAACATAAACAAAATTACACGTTTGACCACGTAACAGCTTTACCGACTTTCAGTTAATAATTTGCATTTGGCGTTTGGCGTAGCTGATCGTTCTGCACGTTTCTTTTTCTTTGATGTGTTTTTTTTTCTTCCCCGGATGATGCCCTTGTCAGCACAGATCATCTTCCATCTGCAGACATTACAAAGTTGTTTTTAGGTCTTTCACTGTCATTTACAAATTTTAACATGTATTTATTTCTCTGCGCTTGAGCAATGTTTGTCCATTGGATTATATCGAGTAGATGGTGATTAAATGTCTCATGTAATTTAAAGTTACCCTGATCTATTAGCGCTCGATATGTCCCTACTTGCTCTCCTGAAACAATATCATACAGAGTTCGTATACATTATGACATTTCCGACACTTTCCGGTCTACGGCTGACTTCAAAATATGATTACCACTCTCAGAGTTGTTGTTTGTCCAGTTTGTTGATATTTTTCTTTCTTGTCAGGCTCCACAAACGTGTTCAGATAGTAAAGATATTATTTTCTTATCAACGTATATCCTGATTTTGTTTTTCACCGGCATGCTCGTATTTGATATCAATACAATCCCTTATTGTATTAATTCTAGTGTTGCCTGTGTCTAAATCTTTACTTTCTACTAAACCGTCCTTTACAAAGATTTCATCAATTAATTTCTCTTGCACTGATTTTGAATATCCAAAAATGATCTTCCATATACCAAGCACAGTTTCGCTTCAAATGTCGGGTACACAGCACATGAGTATTTGCTACAAAGCAGCATCGAATTGCATTCTCAAACGCTAACTTGTCGTCACTCCCAACGGCTGTCGAGATGCTTTATTTATTGCATTTTTCATTTTCTCTTATACTAATTGTTTTTCATTTCTTTGTTTTTGAAAGTCGTCATAGGTTTCCTTATTCATACGTCTTTCCACAACCTTTACAGTATCCCGATTCAGCTGTTCTTTCAATGCATCACGCACAAACGTTTTTGATCTTATATACGCTGCATTCTAATCTGCATGAATGGCATCACAGTGATTTTGTCTGGGCGGAAGCATATTAATATATTCTACGACATTTGGTGGTAAACATGTCATGAAACTGGGGTAATTTTCTAACCATGTTATCCTGGATTTGAAATTATCTTTTCCTGTTTGTGAAGCTTTTAGAATTTGGTATAACCTGTTTAATGTCAATGTGTCACTCACATTTGGTTGTGGCTCCATTGGGATGAATTCGCGTTTAACTACTGTGACCAATTTTCCGTTCTTTTAAATGTATGATGAGGCTGGATTTGATGATTTTCTCCGCGACCCACAATCGTCCCATAATTCGGACTTAGTTATGTTCTGTCTGTTTTCAACAATAACTGAATTATTGATGACAAAACATATGCTGTCTTTCCTTCCAGTTGAGATTTCATCCAGATTGTATGTTGACCTTTCAGAATACTCAATGTAGAGTTAATGTCCATAACTTTATTATTGGGCGGTCCTACAGTAAATTCTAGTTGCTGCTCTTCGTCGTTGTTCAAAGTTTATACACTATGTCCCAAACTAACTTCATGTTTTAACACATTCATATAATTTTTTTTAAATGGATAAATCCTTTTAGTGTCATAAACAAACTAGATGAATAAGGAATTGAGAGAAAAAAATACATTTAATTATGAAATTTTCACTCTACTTCGTGTATTGTAAAAAAATATGTATTTTTAAATCATTGGTATTAACATTGAGGGTACATGAGTAAATCCCTTTTTCAGACGACAAGTCCTTTCCACCCAACAAGAATCCTTTATGCAACACAAAAAGAACTGCTTTTTACGAAAAGCAGCCCTTTTTGCCAAAAAAGTCCTTTTCGCATTTTCTACTCACCGGTAGGAGGCTAATTTATTCCAGCTGCAAACCTGCCAACTTTAACAAGATCTTTTTAGTAAAACAGTCTATATTTTGCAATAAGTCAGACCAATTTTCAGTTAGGTACAATAAAAAAACATTTACTGATATTGTCAAATTGAAAAACATGTATTTAAAAGGTACAGAAGTGTAATCGGAGACTGATGCAGCGATGGAAAACATTATGTTGAACTAAAAAGTTTGTAAAGTAAGACCTTAATTACCTTCAATACAGTTTCACAAACTGCAGTTCCAAATCCATCGAGAGCAATGGCTTCCTGTTATCTTTCAGCTTTTTTTCAATTGTGTGTGCCGATAGCAACGATTTCTCCCGCCATGAGACATACTCAAATCAACACATGATGTCCAATAAACGTAAGTGTTGCCCTCCAGGCTTTCAACCCAAGAACTCGGAATATTCTTCTGTGCTGTATATTTAAACTTTCTAAGAGCCTTATTTTCCTTTTCGTGAACATGAATTATTTGTTGGACACCATTTAGCAAAAATCTATAAGCAACAGCTTCATCATACAGACGTTTTGCAAGAAGAAATATGTACAGTTTAAAGCATCTGAGGTACTCCTGTAAAGTAAGTCTGGTTCCCTGACCAACTCCATTGATTCAAATATGAAACCCGGATTCGTATAAAACACGGACATCCCAGTATCAGGATTTTACCGCAACAATCATATTTCCATACTTTGTGATATTATTTTAAGGGTAATTTCTGTAAAATCTACGGTCAAGTCATAAGGGTTGGCAGGTCTGCAGCTGAGAGTGTCGCTTTTCCAATAGCAGGAAGCAATCTACAGGGAAACAGGCTAACGGACTGAGCGAGTTTTATCGATCAACAATGTCTGAACTATCACTGGAACAAGCAGAGAAATTAAAGCTACTCTGCAAGCACTTGGGGGTATCTGCATCGTGGGCGCAAGGGTGTAATGAAACATACCATAAACACAGGAGATACCAAACCCATTACGCATCCACTGCGTCGTCTGCCAGTACATGCAAATGAAGATGTGGATAGGCAAGTTGATGATATGATCAGCAGGGGTATTTTGATACCCTCTTGCAGTCCATGGTCGTCAGGAGTCGTCCTTGTCAGGAAGTAGGACTGGACCTTAAGGTTCATTATCCACTACCACAAACTGAACGATATCACAGTGAAAGACGCGTACCCCTCTTCTAAAAATAGATGTATCTCTTGATCAATTATCAGGTACGGAATGGTTTTCAGCACTAGATCTCTGCTCAGGATATTAGCAAATTGAGTTTGATGAAGCCGATTGGCAGCAAACTGCGTTCTCTACACAAAGAAGCCTGTTTGAGTTTTCTACAGTGTCATTTGGCCTGTGCAATGCACCAGCAATATTCGAACGGCTTATGGAAACGGTCCTGGCAGGATTGCAGTGGATTTTTTGGCTCATATATTTGGATGACACGTTGGTCATAGGAAAGAGTTTGGACAGAGGCAGGGCTGAAGCTCAAGCCTCAGAAATGTTGCTTATTCTCCAAGTAAATCAAATTTCTTGGTCATGTTGTTTCAGCAGATAGTGTCTTGACTGACCCAAAGAAGGTTAGCGCTGTACAAGGAATGGCCAATTCCAGGGAATCTCAGTGATGTTCGATCATTCTTGGGCTTGTGTAGCAACAAATGGCATTTTATACCAAAATGTGTGGAAATTTCAAAAAGCCTCTAAGAAAGCTGACCAAAACCTGTACTGTCTCACCCTGTTTTCTCAAAGCCTTTCATACTTGACATGGATGCAAGCAATTTTGTTATCGCAAATCTCCAAGGGACAGGATAAAGTGATTTGCTCTGCCAGCCGCTCTCTCACAAAGCAGGAAAAGCGCTACTTTATGCCAAGAAAAGAAATGTTAGCTGTGGTGTATTTTATAAATTACTTCAGACGCTACATTTATGGTAAAAGGTTTTTTATTAGGACTTACCTCATATCCTTGTGCTGGTTCCTTAACACCAAATATCCACATGGTCAAGTGGTCACGTGGATTTAAACACTCTCCACTTACCAATTTAACATTGAACATCGGCCAGGGAAATGGCATGGGGATGTTGATGCTTTGAGCAGGGGCCCTTGTAGGCAGTGTGGATGAGTCTGGTTTAACGACTCACAAAGAGACTGTCAATCCCATGCGCCAAGATGGTCAGAAGGAGAGTGACAACAGCGATAAAGTTAATCAGATTATATAAGACTCCCAAAACCAGGACAAAAGCATTGACTTGGTCAGAAGTTGGGTGGAAAAGGGAGAAAACCCAGCCTCACATATATATGGTTTCGGATATGCTGTCAAATCACTATGGGCACAATGGGAGAAGCTTGTTATCATAAATGGAGTTCTCTGTATAAAATGGGAAGATTTTGACACCAAGGCCTGTAAACTTCAGGCGGTGATCCCATACACAGAGAGAACGAATATTCTTATTTGCTCCCACAACGGGAAATCTGGCGGTCATCTAGGTGTTCGGAAAACTTTAAGCAAATTTAAGCGGAGCTTTTACTGGCCTGGTCTGCAGAGTGAAGACAGTAAGACAGTATGTAGCTGGCTGCAAGATTTGTGCACGTCGAAAGCAACCCCCTAAGTGTAAAAGAGCCCCGGTACAAGTAATTCCTTCAGGTTTGCCCATAGAGCACATAGCCGTATATATCATGGGACCACTTCCTGAAATAGAGGATGGAAACAAGTACATTCTCGTGATTTCAGAATACTTTCTGAAGTGAACAGAAAAATTTCCTATGCGGAATAAGGCTGCTGAGACAGTAGCTAGAATCACAGCAGAAGAGGTTATTGTTCGATTGAGCGTGCCATCGGTATTTCACTCAGACCAAGCGAGACAATTTGAAAACTTTTTGCTTACCGCAGTCTGCAAACTTCGTAATATTCACGAGACCAGAATTACTCCTTTTCATTCCAATCAGATGGAATATTGAGTGATTCAATGGCACTCTCGAAATAATGCTTAGCAGCAATGTAAATGCACACAAGCGAGACTGGGATACGTACTGATAGCATACCGTTCTGTTGAACATGAGACAACCGGTTTCAAGCCAAACACTATGATGTTGGGGTGATAAGTTTCTACCCCTCTGGACATCATGTATCAAATATCCACTAGGATGAAGCGTACACCTGAGTGTAGCTGGGCATAGGAGCTGAAGGAGCGAATGGAAGATGCTCACGCTCTAGCAAGGCAACGGATCAAAGGTGCCACGCAGCAGCAAAAGCGGTATCATGACATCCATCTGTCATAGGAAAGGTTTGAAGCAGAAGAGGTGCATGTATTCTTTCTCCTGCGAAAAACTGGTTTGTCTCTTAAGCTTTCGAGTCACTGGCGGGAACCGTTCAGGGTTTTAGACAAAGTAAATGAAGTGACGTACAAGTTGAACTGTCGGTGAAACGGACATCCACAGATTGTACAATTGTGACCACATGTGGCATACTCAACTATTAACAGGGGAATTGGGTCAGTCACACATCGCAGAGGATGACGAATTTTTTTTGAAGTTGCACAGGACGTCGGAAATGTAGACTTGCCTGAACCATGTGGCAATACCGTTGAAGAAAAATTGACAGTGATGAAAAGGATTCTCAATTGGAAGAGCCCTTTGCTGCATGGTCTTGTTAGATGGATGATTACGTTCTCGTCTAATGCTTGGAGTGTCTTGTAAACACGTGTATATACAATTGGTTTTCTTTATATTTTGTCCAGATGCTGTTCAATAATAAAGAAATAAAAGGAAACAACAACAGAAAAGAAACCCAAAGAACCTAGAATGTAAATACATTGATCCATTATCTATCGAATCATTGTAAATTGATGCATCATGTTAAAACATTCTAATCAATTGATTATTTGTTGGTTGATTTATTCTCATAATTAAAAATTGCTTCATTATGTTTTTATTTATTTTAAATAAGGGACAAATGTCACGGAGGCGTGGGGAATGTAGCAATTTTCCAATACATCTTAAGCCGGCCGTTTTGATAAGTATCCCCATATCAAGAATGGGATGGTCCAGTTATGAATAGACTCGTCGGGTAACATGATATGTCACGTCGTACCGGTGTATATAAAGGCCGAAGGTCAGCATATTCGTGATTCTGATTCGTATTGTGATTAATCTTGATTTTCAGCAGCTTGCTGCAAAGAGCAACAGGATTTTAGTGGTTGTTCTTGGAATAAATATGTTGACAATTATGTGTCAGATTTCATCAATGCAGTAGTTTCGATTCATCTCATCTGTCAATGAATTAAAGACATAATAAATATTACAGTCACAATTACTGCGAAGATAAATCATCTGCCTATGAATTTTATGCAGGTCGGGCTCCATGTTAGGTCATTTATGTTTGCTAGACCTGGTAGTAAGCGGTTACCCTATGCCAACACCGCATGGTTCCAGCGAACTTTTCCAATGGCAATGTGCTCTGACATCACACCTCAACATAAATGTCAAAATATCTAAGATGGGGTACGGAAGGTCAGAGACAATTCAGACGAACAGTCTTTGAGATGCAACTTTACCTTATAAATGTAACAAACCAATACAGATTTATACAGCCTCGTTTTGAAATACTATTCGTACAATCCTCAATTAGTCTAACCCCCTATGGGAACAAAGAAATCTTGGAAATTTATGCTATTAGCTCTGAAAAAACCTGGACATCCTTCGATCATTCAGATTTTTTGGAAATTAAATAAACGCTGACTGGCGACAACTGAAACTTTACTAGCCATTGGACTAATACAACTATGAAAACTACTAGTCCAACAGTAAAGTTATTAGCCTCGGGCTAGTGGACTACCGCTACTTTCTAGCCCTGCAATGGCATGCTGAAAAGGATTCTAAATACTTACAAACTAAAACAAAAAAAATATAATCTCCATCTTAAACCAATCATTGAAAACTGTTATTCTCTGCAGCTCTGTGCTAAATAATTAGTGACTTTAGCAGTAGCTTATCCGCTTTACATAACATGCAATCAATTCTGCTATTGCAAGGTTAAACTGCACGGTACAAATATTTAGTACTACATTAATTATAGTATCATCTTTCAGTTACATCAATCGTAAGTCATGCAACTTTTTCTTGTTTATAGCTCACAGCAACTCCAAAACTCTCTGACTTTACCGGTACATCATCAACAGGAATGTCCTCATGCATGAAGAAACTTTCATTAGGCACATTAGAGTAATATAAATCACTTTAGTAATAGCGTGAGTTAGACAAATAGATGGATATAACTCTAGCATGAAACAAATGTGATACAGAACCTGCCCTTGAAATAGAATCCCCTGAATCATAATCCATATTTTTTATCAAAGTTCCATAGGAAATATGATGCAAAGCAAAGAAACCCAGCATAATATGACTGCATGCCTAAATGAAAGTGGCTTGTGCTACATAAGCATTGGAAACACATGTCAAAGGAACATTTTAAGTATCTAGTGTTTTTATATCAATAAATCGAAGTAAATTATAAACAATTCAGACTAATATGTGCAATCGCTAACCTTTATTTCCCTTCTTGTCAACCTGTACATACAAGCTGTTTGGGTCCTCTGCCTTTTTCTTGGGTTTGACAACTTCAGCATAAACAGCTCCCATAGCACTATTGTTGATGGAGAAACCAGGAGTAGGTCCCGATGAGTCATACACTGGATTGTCCACTAATCCTATATATTCAACAAGTAAACAATGCTACATATGTCAACACAGATGTATAGTTTGTCCTACAATGTAAGACATCTACCCTAATATCTATGTTGTTTGGCATGATCCCCGGCCGACTGACTGGGGAGTTAGAGGCCCAATTTTAAGGAATATCTCACACAATTGGCAACCCATATTGACACTTTTCCACAAATTAAGGTCTAATTGCTTTAGTCGGACTATACTTACTCTGATGTCTTTTTCCTAAAGGAATCAAATTCTGACACGCAAGTGGACGCCTTTTCAAGTTCCGTTGACATATATTTCAGTTGGTTGGGAGCTGAGGGATGCCGAAGATAGTAACGCTGAGCTAAATTTCTTTATCGAAATGAAGCTACATAATTGCTTTCATCAACATTAGTATATTGTTCTTCGCTTAGTGAAAGAAAGAAATTCAAACTTTAACTGACTTTATCATTTTAGCTACCCTCGCATTTCAAGCAACTGAAATGTATCTCAAGTTAACTTGAAAAGGCATCCACTTGCGTGTCAGAATTGGAAAAATTATCTTTCAGAAACAAAAAGGCAGATGGGCAATCAGAGGCCATAATTATTCTAAGTGATATTGGGACACTGGAAATTAAACTTATTCAACGTCTCAGAGGTATACATTCGGCTGAAATCAAGCGACTCCAAGTGAAGTAATGCTGCTGAAACCAAAGCTTGGAGAATGGGAAATCAGAGGGCATAATTTCATATTAATGACTAAAGGTCCCATTAATATAAAATTATATACCAAATTTAGTTTCTTTCAACATACTGTGGAAAAGTTATGCTGCAGAAACCAAAGTTAAGAGAACAATCAGGATTCATGATGTTTTGGAATGCTAGCAATCAAACTTATTCAAGGTTTCATGAATAAAAATGTGCATGGTAAAATTTAACTGAAATCTAACAAACCTCCGTAAACTAATGTCTCTAGGATGGGTAAACAGGGGATATAACTCTGTAAATGATGTCATGAAATGCTGGAAATTTAATATATTTATGGACTCATCAATATAAATGTGCTAAAAAATGACAGATATCAAACAAAACTAGGTATGTGATGCTGTGAAAACCAAAGTCAAAGAAAATAAAATAGAAAGAAAACATAAAAATAAAACAGAACAGATACTTTCAGAAATACTCGTGAATTCTTGTTTGCAGTTTTTGTTCCAATATATGTATTTAAGTAAATATATACTCTGAATTGTCTTTTCTAAATTACTGTAGTATCATACAATTTTGTATGGGAGCCTTTTTTTTTTTTGGTTTTCATTGTTGTCCCGAACCACATATGTAAAGGCCCAAATTTTTTTTAGCCACATACGAGTTTCATTCGTAGAGATTAACAAAGCTACTAGTATTTGATAAATCAACACCAATAATGCAATCTGGTAATAAAAATATTAGCTTTGAAAACAGAATTATAACGCATTCTATATTGTTTAAATCCATATGTATTGATAAGGTTCTCACTGCCTTAAATCGATATATTTGTAATCCAAAAGAACAAGAAGATTGTAAAACACTGGAACTATTCCTTTAAGCGCTATTATTAATGAAACAGTATGTACATACACTAATCACAGCAGAGTATTAAAGTCACACTTCACTGATTTTCAAAGAAAGCCACAGTATCAACATAGTGTCAATGAAGTATCATGGTACACACAAATGCTTGTCAGGTAAATAATCCCCAAATTGCAGAATTAAACAAGTCCAGCTTTCTCAAAATCACGGATAATTAGGTTCGATCTTTCACTCATTGCGTGAGCTGCATTATCCATTCAGCATGAATTGGCATGAATAATGAGGTTGCAAGGTTTACTAATATAGTGCACTGATCGTCACCAGTAACAGCGTCCTTTTTTGTGATGGCCTCCTTGACCTGTTTAGCATACCAGTTGTGGAAATGTGATTTTCATTCTTTTTGTTCTCTTTATTTATTGTCAAGTCTATGGTTGAAGTTAGTCAGTACATGATACAGGCACAAACAAGCAAGTGATTCCAGTGTATTTCAATTTAGTTAGCATCTTCCCACTTTGGTTGCATCAACTTCCTTTGATACTGTGCACTCAAAAGAAAACACATTATAAGTAACTGATCTTCACAGGTGTTTCCTTCGTGCTCATAGAGGTGGTAGTACTGTTTTAGTGTTGTTGTCTGCATCGGCTTCCATTGATGTTATTAACTTAGACGAAAACATGGTTCAAGAATTGAACTTTGGAGGTCTTTGATTTGTGCTCATACAAGTAGTAGTATTATTTTAAACATCCAAGTGACCGACGTTTGTGTCAGCATAGATTTATTATTTTGTATTCTTTATTTGTGGGTATTTGTAGAGGCTAAACTACTAAATTAATACTAATATGCAAATGTTGACAGGTAAAACCACGAATGTAAGTACCCACGAATATGTTGTTGTTTTTTTTTTTTTTTCACAAAACCACACAAATTGAGCCCCCCAAAAATAAATGATAATACAGTATGTAAATATTTTTATTTTGAAATGCAAACAAGACACACACGTGCAAACTCGACTCCATTCATTTCTGTGCCTCCACTCTATTTTCCTTTATTTATTCTTTTCAGTTTTCATTTGAATACTCCAAGTTTCAAGTTGAGTAACTATACATACATCTGTGTCATAGAAACTGAACTAAATGAAAAAAAAAATAACATAATTGCTGGTGCTTGAAAAATCAGTCATATTGACCAAATTCTACCTCTTATGGGCAGACCCTGAATGATGAATATACCCATCAACTTTATGATTGTACTTACAAAATGCCACATAAACTGAGCTAAATGTAAAGTGTATTGTTAATGTCTCCAATGACGACAATATAAATCCCATTTGAAAAGTTATCCCTCTAGCAGCGATATCATTTATCACTATTTTTTAAAAAATTTTGACACACTTATATATCCTGATAGCGTTGAATTTATTTTTAAAAAAAATAAAAGATTACAATTTATACTTACCACTTTCTCTACTGCCTCTGCAAATTAAGTTATTATAATTAGTACTGATATGCATATTTTTGAGTGGAACATGTTTTTGTTCAGTGTGCCAGATTAGAGAATAAATCTAGGCTGGGGGAAATAAAGGTTAAAATGAGCTTATTTAGTTGTGAAAAGTTTGAAGAATTGAATACACATCTCCTGACATCTCAATGTTATGTTTTGTTTATAACTAATCACATATCCATAGCTGATATGTAAGCAATATGATAATGAATAGTGCTGCACTTAAACGTGGTAAATAAACCATGCATTAAGCAGCCTGATTTCTTGGCCAGTTTCAAAAAACCTCGGAGAACATAATTTAGCATATAATCATAGTATGGATATTGTATCCTAAAACTTGACTTTCTCAGCACTTCTTGTATTTATGATCACTGTATATTTAAGATACAATATTATAATTATAGAAGAAAAAATGCACACCATATCATAGATCATTACAACTGTTGTTTACTGAGAAGATAGCATTAAGTATATGATACAGTGTCTAATTTTCTTGTCCAGTGCAAGCAGGGAACGTTTAAACCAAGACGCTTTTTCTCTGAGAAGACAAGTAAATTGTCATTGATATTTTACTATGTTTGCTGAATGAAAATGTAATGTAATACGATTCATTAAAATATTAAATAGTCATGATTAGATGAAAGTTTCATATTATGAAAAAAGAAATGTGCACATGAGATATTAAGGCACTCACCTAACCCAAGCCGAAGCATAATACCATTTATGAGATTTTATCAAGCGTTTTTGAGTAATGGTCTGGTAGGTTATTAACATTCAAAAATATAATGTAAAATCACAAGTTTGCTTGTCATTTGATGTTCACTGTTTTTCTAATTAGGATAATTCATTGCACAGTTTAAATACAATAATGGTCTAAAAATATTCTTGGTTATATTTTCGAGTAAAAGCTGGCATCCATGATTGATAAAGTTCTCTGGGTACCATGACAAACAAGAGTGTCTGTTATTTTATACACTGTACTTTAAGAGTAACAATTGAGGTCAAGGTCAAATCATTGCAAACAGATTTCAACTGTTATATGATTATAATATAAATGTATCATAACCTAATGTGTGTAAATATATCAGAACAGGAGTAAAATTACTCCAAATGGTCCTTAGAATATGTTTAAGGCATAGTGGAGGCAAATTGATAATGCACGCAATGGGTGGCCTTTGGACAATATATGTATGTATATATATATATATATATATATATATATATATATATATATATATATATATATATATATATGTGTGTGTGTGTGTGTGTGTGTGTGCTTTTCATTCTGCTCTGATTTGTACAAAATTATGCAGACAAGGTATTTGTGCTCCTAATACTTCTCCATGTTTGGGTATTGTCCTGCAAATCGACTGCATTTGATTCAGTAAAATATAACGGCCATATTTGTAGATTTTTGGGGTTTTGAATGCTACTTTTTCCTCAAAAACAAGAAAAATCAAAGTATTAAATAAGAAATATCCTGTCAGTCAAACCAAGTTACTCACAAAGAACTACTTTGATGTAAATACAAGACACCATTATATGATTCGTCATGAGAATGATTAATAACGCGAGTATAAAGCAATCTTTGAGTCCATATCATAATAAAAGAGACATTACCGACAGACACATGCAGCCTTTTTCAAGAGTCACCATCATATTTACCCTGTATCATATCAACTTGTCAACATGCAGTCTTTCAAGAGAAGAACATTTCTAAAGCATTACTGGTGGATGGAAGAGTGAGTGAATGACAATCTTGCCCTAATAATCCTTGCTTCACTCACATTTATTTATAAATGACATGTACGTTTTTAAAATGGGTATAATTAATGTGTGCAAAGGACCGTTTTGGCTGAAATAGAGCAGAGATGATGCAGACACAGTTATTTGCTTTTCTCAGTTAAGTAGAAACGAGCTGTAAGATTATGTACATTAACATTTTCTCCTGAACATTGTATTACAAAATATAGTCTCAAATCAAAGGTTTTACTGCAAAATATAATCCAAGGCTAACAAATGGTGCTACTATGAATGTAAAAATAAATATTATAAGCCCCATAAAACTGATCAATTTGAGTGACAGTTGTATGAAAAATAAGGAGATTTTCTACATGTTTTAGTTGCAATAACTTAAGATTTTTGAAACAAAAGTGGTGACAGAAGATTTCATTTTAAGATGGTCATTAGGCATCAAAACCAAAATATAGCTACTTGTGTGTGTATGTGCGTGTGTAAACTGCTAAAGCAAAACAGGGACATGAGTGATAATACACACGCTGCATAGCTACTTGCTTTTCAAAAAATGTTAACAATATAAGAAGACTGGACATTGTTCTTTAGTTCCCGGAATTCTCCTTTTCTCCTTTCGTAAAGATATGTGTAACCTTTGCACATTTCAATGTATCTGGAAAGTTACCACTCACTATACTTAAGTTTATAACATGCATTAATGACTTTGTTATTAATGTTACAGCAAGTTTAAGAATTCGTCGACCAATACCATCCAGTTCTAAGGATTTATTAATACTCAACTTATTCAGTTATTGAGCATTTCAAAACCTCAGCTTCCCTAAATTAGCTATTGAAAACTATTTATCATGAGGAACTGAGCTCTTATAAATGCTAGAAGGGCATTACGCTCAAATGAGATATTAATCTGGTTCTGAATACAGTTACTGGAGATGCTTGTGAAGACATTATTGAACATTTGACCAATATATTATTCCTTGATGGATTCACCTCTTTTAGAATCTCCCACAATGTCTTAGCACTCTTACTTTCATCAACAGTCTGTGTTTAGTATTCTTCTTTTGCCTTATCAATGAGATACTTAGCTTTATTCCTATACTGTCTATAGTTTGTATGTCTTTCTTCTTGTGGATTGTATCCCTTAGGTACCTAACATGTTTGATCTCATGGGTAATCCACTTGGTTGTAAGTTGATGTTTAACCCTTTTTGTTTTAATTGGGGCATGCTTGTCAGAGACTGTATACAATAATTGATACCATATGTCTAAAGCAGTGTTGACATTAGCTACATTGATAACTAAGTGGTAGGGTTTACAAAATTAAATCATTTAAGAACTTTTCCTCATCTAACTGTTTAAAGTCCCTGAATTGAGGTTTCAACGTGGTGGCAATTGTTAGACAATAGTCTAGTTATAGGGACCAGATAGTGGTTACTCAATGCATACACTGGCTTATTAAATCACTTATCATTTTAGGTTTATTAGAATCCACATGATCAAGGATAGTAGCAATTTCATCTGTTTCTCTAGTTGGAATGTTAATTGTTTGGGTAAAGCTGCAAGTCTCAAACCTATTTATCCATTTTAATGGTGGAGTTTTCATGTAGTCAATATTAAAGTCACCTAATATGATACTTTCAAAATCTTCCTTTAGTAAGGCTTTATGAATTTGCTCCTCAAATCAATCAATCCAATCAGTTGTAGAACTAGGTGCCCTGTAAACTGAACATACGAGTACTGGTTTGGGTTCGGCAATATTTTGATCCAGATGCTCTCCACCCCATTAGTCTCCAGATTTGCACATGTCATAACTAACGGAACTGTCTATATAGAGAAAAACACCCCACGCCCATATATACCCTATGTTTTATTTCAAAGTTGAACCCTTGTATTTTGTAGAGCAGAACCATCAGTATCATCAGAGACAAATGTTTCAGAAAGACCCCGAATATTGACCAATCCAGTTTGCTGTAGCGATTATTTAGTCTCGTTCAGTTTACGGAGGATATGGTGGATGTTTAGGTTGGCTACTTGCAGACATTTTTTTAAGCAGGCCAACCTATGAGCCATCTGAAAGCAAGAAGAGCCCTAAAACTAACTTTCAGAACTCCTAGACAGAGTTTGACTTTGTGAAGCGTAGCAACAAGGGGGAGCATTTTCTTTTTTTCACACACAGCAAACACCATATCGTCATTCTGGAGTGTACGACCTCCGTCGACATAGCAACAGCACTTACGTTTAAAGATATGATATTCTGAACCAATGACTGCTTAGACCCTGCATATGAAACCTTATGTGTCAGTCACTCATGTCAAGACACTGGACCAAATATAAAATACCCTGCCTTGATTTGTTTAAATGAAATCTATATTATCAGAATAATTAACTGAGATTAATAATAGTAACAACAAAGCGTTATCCCCCCGACGCTAAATCAAGCCATCTACTTTACGAGCACATTAAGAGTTATTGTTCCTTTGCATTTGTTTACACTAATAATAAATCTCCATTGTCATTAAGCTGGGGACAGTGTTGATAGGCAAGGCATGAGGATTGCTTCATCTTCTAGCAGGCACAAAGACGAGTAAAAACACAGTCTTGAGTGGAAGGCCCTGAAAGGAGGCCTCATTCAATGGTTCATAAGAGGTTTTTGTTAAATTACCCTAAAACACAATACAGACTCCTTCTGGGTGTACGAGAGCAGGAGAGAGGTCTCTGCAGCTCTATATGCTTAAAGAGATCGGCAAGGTGCAACTCTGAACCAATTGTCATGCCCTGAGAGAATGTAACTGTGTTGGAAATGGCAGCTCTATACCCCTTGATAGTCGATACTGAACACTCATTGGTCCCTAGCAGAAACAAAAGGAACTCAGCGACTGAACTCACAGAGGGACAGCTAGGATGAACATGTTTCCTGCAGCACCAATCACAGAAGATTCTCCACCTGGCATCACACACTTTGGATGTAGAATCTCTCCTGGCCTGAATGATGCAACTTGCAACCCGGCCTGAACACTTGTTCTGCTGGATTGGTCACTTGAGATGAGCCAAGCGTGATGGTGGGGAATGTGAGGCTTGTGAGAATGATAGAGAAGTGGAAGTTCTCACTTTCCGTAGAATTTGTGGTAGCAGACAGAAGGTGTATGCAAAAAGACGATCCCACTGGAAGCTGAACACGTCCCCTGTCCATGTTATGTGATCCAGAACGGGAGAAACAATAATGAGAAGTCTGTTGTTGAGGCTGGTCGCAAACAAGTCCACCAGAGACTTTCCCCACAATGTGAAAAGGTACTCTGTTACAGAGCAGTGTAGAGACCATTCCATGAGAACTATTTGCCAGTACTAGATCCTGTCCACAGATACATTTGTCTTGCCTGAATTGTGCCGAACTTGGAGTGTGATGTTCTCCAAGGCTGTCCAGTGAAAAAGAGTCCATACTTTAATGCAAAAGAGAAGAGACATGTGGCATCCTTGATGTCAGAGATACATTGTGATGGACGCATTGTCTTAGCAGATATTGACCACTGATGCTCTACTATGCACCCTGGCAAAGTTAGAAATACGGCCCTCAATTCTAGATTGCTGATGTGGATGGACAATTCCTCTAGTGACCCCGGGTGAAAAACATCGCCCCTACAAGAATATATCATGTTGGAGAACAGGCAGGACTGGGTTTTGGGTGCATGCACGAGGACTCCAGTCAGGATCATGTCCTGATTCATTTACCAATGCAGGCGGTGATGATAATTTGGTCAGAACTGAAGCAAAGTTCAGAGTAAATCTCTGGTTTCCACCTTGCAAGAAGGAGAAGCATACACATACAAAAACGTCCTAAGGGGGCATTCAAGGTTCCCAGTAGGGCAAGGTAAAGATGAGCAGAACTCTATGTCTGGGCTCAATGTATCTATAAAAGCATCCTGATTCATTATATCAAATCTTGTGGAACCTGGGCAAAGTTCTGGTTCGTGAAGAAATTAACCCCCCCACATAAACGAAGTCCTGAGATATTCTATAAATAATCCCATAATGCGAGTAAATACTCCTGGTGTGAAAGCGATTCCAAACAGCAGAACCCAGAATTGACAGATTTTTCGGTCGAAGCATAACCGGCGGTATTTGTGATGAGGATGAAATATCATAATGTGAAAGTAAGCATCATGAAGGGTCAATGGATACCATCTAACTGATGGAAACATTGCATTTCAGATTGAGAAAGTGGTCCTCATTTTGAAACAGTCCTCCATAAGGCCTGATTTCAAGGAGAGAGATCAGTTATGATATGAAATCTCCTGCTTTTCTTGGTGACCAGGAATATTTGGGAGTGTAATGCAGGATTCTAACTGTTCAGAATCCTCTTGACTGACCCTTTCTGTAACAGGGTGTGCACCTCTTCCATTAATTTCACCAGGATGTAGTGGTTAAAAACATAGGAGTCATAGGGGGTTGTTCCCGAAACTGTAGTCGGTAACCCTTGCTCACAATGAAAAGGACACACCCATCTTCCGTGATGTTTCACCAAGCCTCTGAAAAGATACCTGGACGATTACCTACAGGGACATTTGTACGACGGTTGCACACCATGAGAGGTGTTGAGTCCCTATGGATGTCCCCCCTCCTTTCTTAGAAAAGGATAGAGAATTTGAGAACTTCCTCCTTGGGGTCTTCGGCGATGATGCCTTGAACCCGATAGTCAAGGAGAAGGTTTAAATTAAGGTTGCAGATTGGATAGGGGCTGCATCTGTTTAAAGAATGGGCAAATTGCCGCTGATAGCAATTCATATTACCACACTTCCTGGCAGATTGTGATGGGCCAGGAGTAGTTGTAATAGATCTGTGTTTATGATCCTTTTGATCTTTTAAAGCCATGGTAGGAATGAATCCTCTGAACAGGGTCTCAGCGTCCAAAGAAACAGCCCTGAGAATGTCCTTGCTATAGTAGAGTATGACTTTTGATGAGTCCAATGCAGCATCACTGTGATGTGCAGAAGTTCCAACGAGAAACTATTGACAGAGAAAGTTCATGTCAGGAGGTTTAGCCACAGCTTTCAGAACACACTGCAATGTGGCTGGGTTCAGTGAGGCCTCTTTCAGCATACTAAACAAAATAGCTTCGATTATTTTGATTGAAGGCGGGCCCAGGCTAAAAAAGAAATACCTACTTGATATTATCTAGCATCCAATTAAGGAGATTTAATAGTCCAGTAAGGTATGTACCCAGTAGCTCGAGGCAGAGACCATAGTTTCCAAGCAGACAGAGGAAAGGACCATCGTCTATGTTGCTGAGCAATATCCTGTCCTAAATAAAACTTCTGATAGATTTCCTCAATCGTGATCTGGTTGAGTTTGGGTTCTTGAGATCTTTTCCAACTGTAAAGAATCTGTTTGGACTGTGCTCCTGACCGTTTCGGATACAAGTCCGCAGTAAGAGGACCAAATCTTGTCCTCTTCATCCAACTGAGGATGTAGTAGGCCTGATAGGAGGCATCAATGGGGCTGCATCCATATTGAATTCATTGGAATCAAAGAGGAAAGACAGAGCATCATCATCGTCTAATACATTATGTACAGGGTAACGCCTGGGCCTCACTATGTCCACGGAGGTAGAGGTGACATAGGAACATTCTGCACCACTGTAGCTCCACACCGTGGGGAGGGGCTCTATGTGTACTATAAGCTCCAGTGGTAAGACGAGACCACTTGTCTTTCCTCGATGGTGTAGGTGTAGATGATGACATTTTTCTCCAGCCTTTCTAGTTGATGCCACTTGATGACAGGATGATGGTGATTTATGAGCTGCGGCATCAGCTTTTCTATGGATCCAGGGTCCATTAGCCGATAGATACATAAATGACCAATTGCTTTGAGGTGTAGGGTCCCACATCACTTCAGGATTCATAGGAATATTAGCAAAGGGGGAATATTGATATGATCCCCTTCCCTAGTTTGAACCACATAGCCAGAATCCCATTCCTGAATAGGATGTGATGTCACAGTCGAACATGGAGACGGAAGAAGTAAGTCCATATCCTATTCCTGTACCGAGAGGCCTCTGTATGATGACCGGTGAACAGTGATCGGTGAATGGCATGGGATAACTGGAAGGACCTGATCGGTCACCGGGATTAATTGACCATTTACCGGTCAAAGAACGGTCAGGTGACATAGATATGTTGGAACCTCGTTCATCCAATCCATCATTATGATGGGTGTGGTGCTGCTCCTCACACATGGGAGGTTGTAACATGCTACCCAAGAAATGATGGGTGAAATGCAGCTCCTCCCTTGCAAGAGGGTGTGACACACTACCCAAGATATGAAGCATGTAGTGCGTCTCCTTAGCGGGAGGATGCAAGATGCTGCTCTGAATGTGAGAAGTGCTCACCGTCTCATCCCTTGCGGGGGAGGCGATGTACTACTTGAATGTTCAGTCCCTCCTTCCGGACGGGCCTCATGTCTTCAAATACACTGGTCCTGTGATCTCCTGGGTCCGAGGAGGGCTAATCATCTTGGAGTGAGGCACTAGGGGACTGCAAGAGAGAACCTAAGAATTTTAAATTATTAAGGGGGAAGATGCGTGCCCCCTGACGTCTATATGTATTTCTGGATTCGGCGAGATTCCAGATTTCAGTTGACCATAATTTAAAAAATACATAGTGGTTTACCATATGCACTTTGAACAAATGAGGCAGTCTGGGTGAGTGTCCTAAGGGCCTTTCTTGTGGCCACACTTCCCCACAGACTATCCCAATATTGTTTTTGAAGTAAAATTTCCTGCAAGAAAACGATGAATAATGACATAATGTATAAAATATGTCACACTTAACTCTGTTTATATGGTGCGTGCTATATACACTCCAGTGGGTAACAAAAGGTAAACAATGAAAACTCACTTGCCATTTTTTACATGAGCATGTTGCAAACACAAATTTACACTGCATGTCGCGAATATATATATATATATATATATATATATATATATATATATATATATATATATATATATATACAGCACTTGGTTTTTTTTACAATAATTAAGGGAATGAATGCATAATTCCTACAATATAAGGATTTGTTGCAACTTACCCATAACCAGTAGTAATCTGGATATTAAGGCTCTAAAGGTACCGCATCCCCTTGGGACGGGATATAGTGTGGTAACCTATGTGGTCATTAAAGAACAATATCCTAATAAAGGGGGATTACCAGCATGGACAATAAGTATGGACAAGGAATAAATATAATACGGAGGTATCAAATTTTCATTGAATTAAAGACCACAATGCGTTATATGACTATCCACAGTCAATTTGTTTCTAGTCAAATCGAGAACATGTCTATTAATATGGCGTCCTTGAAAAAGATGACTGTTGCACAGGCATGAGAGGTGCATCAATTGACCATGTCCTGGTGACAATTCTCTACTCTATGGGTGGATGTATTCACATCAAACAGACGAGGTTTTTGGTTATGAAAAAAGTAAGTTACACATTAGTCAAGTTATGTATTACTGCTATTAAAATGTCAGTTTCTTGTTTGGTTCAGTTTTTGGGTAGTCTGATAAATCAGACCCCAAACCTGAATTAGTATGTTGGGTGATTTGGGGGCATGACCTCAACTACTTATAATGCTTGTGTTGATACCCTCTGGTCTGACTTCAAAACAAAACTCCACAAGCTGATTCAGATATATGTCTCCAGAACCTTTCAGACACAAAAGACCCAAGTGAGTATGACAATGCTCACCTAAGGAACTGACACATGTATGGTTATGAGAGCAAATTCATACATGTGGTGAAACCATACATGTGAAACTCCCACACGGGATGGTTTTTCTTTCTGGATTAGGAGTGTCTCCATTGCCTCGTCAGCTCTCTAAAATCTCCAATATACGCAAAATTAGTTTTAAGAATTTGAATTGTTTCCATTATTTTCATAGTTTGGTTCCAGTTTAGTATATTTATGATAATATTAGCTGCGATCACGTAACTGTGAACTGTTTTAAGCAGGGCAAGACAATGTAGTTGCTAATTTTACACCTTGATCAGGTAGGCAGGATCAGCTGGCTTCATTGTTTGAGATTTGTCGATGTGGATTATAATATGTGTGAGCAGAAGTAATTCCGAAAGGATTAACGACGTTAATTGATTTATGTTTGCTTTATTAAAGAGCCTAAATCATAAAACACTAAAAATTGATATGATTATCTCCGCAAGGTATGTTCTGCTTCGGTTCTTAAAGTTGTCGAGAAGGATTAAAGTCTATACTATGTATGATCAAACGTAATATGGACAGGATTAAAAACGTTAATTGAGTATGGTTGGATTATTCAAGAGCTCAAGTGGCATAAAACGGGGTCAGTTTGATTTTGCTGTTTAAAGTTTGTCGATATGTTTAAGCGTGCGTTATCTCCCATTCGCAAACCACCAAAATCCAAGCAATCACAATATCACATGAAATTCGATGATATATGGAAACGGGAATTTGAGAGGCTGGAATCAAGTTCAAGGGTACTTGAATATATACCTGCTCTTCCTGTAATGCTGATTTTAAAACGTGTTATGGTGGCAAGAATGACATTGCATCCTAATAAACCCCATCTCATAAAAGCATATTAACCACGATAACAAAACCATCACTGAAACCCATGCTTGCGGAATTTGCATCAAATATGGATAAAGTTACATGTACTGAGATACTACTTGCCAACGTCATAGCGGAACATAATCTCCCATTTCTGTTAGCAGATAATTCTTCAGATTAAATCCAAATAATGTTCCCCGACTCAAAAATTACACAAGTTCTCATGCAAACAGACAAAATCTACTCATAGTGAATATTTTATTGTTCCTAAAAAATCAGAATCTTAATCGTAAAATAATAATAATAATAATAATAATAATAATAATAATAATAATAATAATAATAATAATAATAATAGTATAATAATAATGTATTATATAAACTCACTCTTGTGAGAGACTACCTGCAGAACGCTACCAGCGACTACAATTGTTAGGCAAAATATGGTTTTCACATTCCTATAAACGACCGCAGTGCAAAAACTGATATCAGCACCTCTGATATAATCCTTTGCAAACGTAAATGTAAAGCAGACTAAAATACATGTCACTAACTGTCATAGTAATCCAAAATGCCTCGGATGAATGAAGCCTTTGTCTTCGTCTATAATACTAGCAAGTGATAATCATTTTCCAGATTGTATTCTCATTATTAAAGATTGGTGATAGTGATTATACTGATGCCAACGAAGATGTCGGCAATTAGGCTTAAAGTTATAAACGGTGTGATGGCAAAACATATGTGTTTCTGCTTCATTTAAAGAATCTTATTGACATTAAAACAATATTAGAATTAGACCCAGACAGTACCAATCTTGAGCAGTTCTGGCAGGAAGTCAGCAATCTGAATCTACCCCTAGGCAGGAAACAATTTAAACTTCTTGGCTGAATCAGTAGAGTTGTACTAGCATTGCCACATTCGAATGCAGACAATGAAAGGACATTTTCCATTCTGAGCAAAATTCAGGCTGACTCCAAAGGAAACCTGTATCCAGTAACAGTACATCATCTCCTCAGCGTTAAGATTAACAACGATGAGGACTGCACCAATATAATCCAGACAATGATCTCCTAAAAATGCTTGTGGTACATAAAATGAGAGCATGAACTGCAACAAGTTACTGTGAAAGGACTGATATGATGAGATGATGTGCACATTTTAATATTATAAATGTTCAAAAGTTGTATTTTGTGTCTAATTGGATGCGAAATTATCCGTCTTTTGTGGTCAAAACTCTTGATCAAATTTTGGAAATCTCTTGATCTGTCCTGACCTGACCTGCCTTTTCTGTCACATGTATGTACAACTGAAGAGTGGAAAGGAAAGTTTGAATCACTTAGTTGCTATATTGTCTTTTAGGCCCAACAAAATAAGTATGCTTTCAGTTTCATTCTAAAGAAAATTGGATTGGTTGATCAGAAAGTTTTTCTTCTTAAGCTCATTTGTCCCCCTCCATTTACTTAAAGTGAACCACGGTTGCATGGTCTAATTTTATTCCTATGAGAAAAGTCCTTGTCAGAATTGCTCAACAATACTATGCTTTACAATAGTTAGATATACACTCCTTGTTTAATTACTTAAATAATTTGTGTTTGTCTGAAATAACTTGATGTAGTTTTAAATAGGCCATGATTAGCAAATAACACACATAAGTAGTCATTACTGAATCATGATTTCTAGTTTATGTCCCGTAGGTGGTATAAACATTGAAATAAAATAGTAAACATGTTAATGAGCATTATGTTTAATACAGTCACATGTGAATGCAATGAAATGCAGTCTGGTCACATCATTCAAACATCTGGAATTTGTTAGTTATTTTATTTGGTTTTATTAGCAGAAAATGCAATAGGGTCGTGTATGAAAAATTGAAGGGTCTTAGGCTTAAATTATTAACAGTAATGACATTTTAAGCGGTTCAGGAGTAAAGCATATTGGTTTGTGTGTGTGTGTGTGTGTGTGTGCGTGTGTGTGTGTGTTCATCTAAAGAATAAAAATACTTAATACATATCTAAAGACAGTGTAACGAATAACATTTAATATATCAAATGCCATGAAATAATTTATAATTTATAATTTATAAATAAATATTAGTGTATATACTTAAGAGCTTTTCTTCTTTTATTTTTATATTATATTGTATATGTTTTACTCAACTTCAAACTAAAGATTATTGAATGTGATTCCTATGGTGCAATATTTTGTTAATTTATAAACATTGTTGTATTGAAATTCATAAATCTCGTATTCCATTTTGTCTTTAAGTTGTATATATTTTCCAAGGGTGATAACTCACTTCGAAACCCAAAACTTGTGAATGTCTATTAAACAAATGATATAATACTTTCCTCATTTTAATATGCACACTATTATTTAGGGCTCCATAGTGGTAACAAGGTAATCAAATACAAGCTTATCTCATTAGTATATCTGGATCTTGCTCATTATCAAAACCATCTGGAATTCTGAAGATACACATAGTTCACAAGTTCTTCTTTCTATCACTGATTTTTCTTTTTTATGGGAATCAACCTATGGGGTTGCCTGTGGTTATACAGTATGAGTTATTAACGAGTGAGATCCACGCTTTATATTTCCGGAACAGTATGTGTTTAGTTATCTTCTAACAATAAATTTTGTTTTTGTGTGTTCATGCAGCGACTGCTAGAACAATGCTTTATCAAGTTTGAGTTACCTCTCTATAATGCTGTGATTGGATGTCAAAATAAATATTACATTATGTTAATGAGAACTCATGCATGGGATAATTATCCAAATTTGTGCAATTTTGTTTCACTTTGGCCAGGTGTGAATGTGATTTTTTTGAAATCAATTTTTCAGTTTTTTTCACAGCAAGTAATATTACTGACTTTCATGCGAACAATAACAAAAATAAATCGCACGTAAAATGCAATAAAAAAGGACATGAATGCATCTTTAGCTTCCGATAACGTAGTATTACATACATGTAAAAAAAATTACATTTAGATTCATTATGCCAATTACAGTATTATCAAACTTCACGAGGCATTGACATTATGTTAATATTATCTAAAATGTTAGTTGCATTATGTATAATACATTATCTTAGCTAGAACTACCAAATGTTTATCATCAACTGAATGATCACATTTTTTCAATACCAAAAAGCAAATTGTTCCAGAAAGGGACAACAATGCACATAAATCGCCGCCTCTCTATCTCACAATCGCTGCATCTCTCTATCTCTCTCTCTCTCTCTCTCTCTCTCTCTCTCTCTCTCCCTCTTAATGAACCTCTTTAGCACATGCGTGCACGGGTCATACACAACAAACCATGCCCATTTTATGAAGCCCACATCCACATCGCAGTGGTCATCAGATGTAACTCCACTAGAAACATCGTGTGCAGAACTACTCTCCGCGAGAAAATGCGGCAACTCTGTCAGGATGCACAGAGAGATGGGATTTTTTTCTTTATTAATCCTCTCTACGTCTTCTGCGTGAGGCATGGAGAAATGACAAATGATGTAAGCTGTGCTGTATGAGCTCATATTTCAAGCTTGATCAAAATCAGATCAGAAATATGGAATGCATGAGGGTAACAAGCTTAGCCAATCAGATGCAAAATCACCTAATTAATATGTGTGGATCTTGATCTTTGTTGAACACTTCCGAGATCTTAACGATATAAGCATACATTCCATGTTTGATTAAAATTGGATCACAAACGTGACCTCCAAGATGGTAACAAGCTAAACCAATCAGATGCATGATCACTGCATTAATAAACTCATTCGAGACCTTAAGAAAGTCCAGCATATATACATTTCAAGTATGATCCAAGTTGGATTCAGAAAATAAGGCCTTCATAATGATAACAAGGTTAACCAAATAGATGCAAGCTCGCCTCGTTAGTATTAATGGATGCCACTCATTATCAAATTTGTCCAAGAATTGATGATATAAAACTATGTTCTAAGTGTAATTGAAATCAAATCAGAACTATGGACTATAAAGTGGTAACAAGGAACACATGAAGGACAGATGCGCAATGCAAGACAGACAATGGATGACACAATGTACAATCACTTTACCTTATCGCCTGGTGAGCTGATATAAACCGTAAATTATGGATTTATAACCATGCAAAAAGCTATTTTTAAGAAAATTAAGAATGTGTTCAAGAGATATTGACAAGCAGAAACAGGCCACATCACAAAAGTAGAAAGCAGAACGACAATCATACTGGAAATATATTGAGAATAGAATTGATGCTGGTCACCAAAAAGTGACCATAAGCCAAAAAATATTAGAGGTTTCAGGTCATCAAGTCCCCTAGGAAGAATAATGGAAATATATTGAGAATAGAATTGATGCTGTGGTCACCAAAAAGTGACCATAAGCCAAAAAACATTAGAGGTTCAGGTCATCAAGTCCCCTAGGAAGAATAATGGCAGGTTTATACCCTCAAATTCATAGGCAAAATGCATGATAACTCACATAATACAGCAAACACTCTCAATAAGATAAGCCACTATCCACCTATGAAGATGAGACAAGCATTCTTAAATCAGCAGGCCTGCCCTCCCCACAAATGCCAGAATCCATAGTCACTACTGATGGGGGTCAGAAATTACTAAAGAATATTAACCCACAGCAGGTGCTTGGGCTAGATATGTGAAAAACCTGGCTACTCAAGGAGCTAATAACACCACCGCAAACTGTCCTCTTCCAGAAAGCAGAACCAAAATATCCATCTTCAACAAGAGTACGTGGACAACACATTATACGCCTATCCATGTTTAATATTTCTCTATGTAGTTAATTGAAATTTTGTGCAGAAACCATTTTTCTACAGTGACCTTGAACTTTGAGCTGTTTACCCAAAAATGAATAGATTTTTTCCTAACCCTATGCGCAAACCATACACAAAGTTTGGGCCAGGCCTGTGATGCAAAACTACTGTTACTGTGCAGAAATCAAATTTCTTGTTTCAGTCAGTGACCTTGACCTTTGACCTTTTTGTTCTCAATGCAATTGTCTTCTTCCTTACCTTAAAGTGTAGAAGCTATTTTTCCTTCTTTCAGAACAGTGACCTTGACCTTTGAATATTTAAGCCTAAAACCTATAGGATTCTTCCTGTCTCTCCAGGTGGAATCCAACAACAAAGTCTGGCACCTGTGGACAACTAAAGTTATTGTGTGGAGCAAATCGGTAACAGACAGACAGATGGGCATACATCATAACATAATTAATATGCTCAGTAACTACCTCCCTGCATCACTGACCAGCATTTGCTCTCAAATCAATATCATGCAATATCTTGACGAGCACCTGATAACTGACCGATTGTTCAGCCCAAAACAAAATTGTAAGATGCAACTTATAACTCTTATATTTGAAATGACAGCTTAAACTGTCAGTGGAGACAATAAGATCTAATCATTGCAGACTTTTCTAAAGTATTCATCTGGGTACCACATTTTAAGCTGTACATTAAATAGGATCTACCTAAGTATGGCTGAAGTCTTTAATGTCAGATCAAAAACTTCTACTTTTTGGCAATGTTCCAGCAGTCATTGGAGTTCTACAGGGAATGGTCATTGGTCCCCTCTTTTTTCTTACATTCGTCAGTTATCTGCCAGACTGAGTAACCTTGCAGAGTGGGATGCACGATGGG